>RJWM01018642.1:0-40669 GCA_004363535.1 Dasyprocta punctata
CTGACCTGAGTCATCAAGAGAAGACGAAGTGGTGCTTTTGTATTCTCTGTTTAAAATCAAAGGTTAGTATTTTCAAAAATATTCCTAAAATTAGCATTTCTGAAACCTAGACTGGGTGGTGACCCAGGTGGAGGGACAGGTGGGTCACCCAATAAATGCTGAGTGGGCACATGATGTGCTCTCTAATTTCTTCTTTCAAGGAATATTTTGGTTAAATGTTTAGAGGAAGCTACATAGTGCACTTTCTCTCTGAAGCCGTGTCTGTTTCCTAACAGGGTCTAAAGAAGTGATCACTGCTGCCTCTGGGAGACAATTTGTGTGTGTGTGTGTGTGTGTGTGTGTGTGAGAGAGAGAGAGAGAGAGAGAGAGAGAGAGAGAGAGAGAGAATTGTTTGGGTGCATGTATCAAGTCTTGTTCTTAATGTACATACATGAATTCATTTAATCCTCATAACTTTTTGATGAATATTTGCATCCCAAATCTACAAATGAGACAACCGAACCATTGTAAGTTGAGTAACTCCCCTCAGCTCATAAACTTAGTAAGTGGCAGTGCTGGGATTTGAAAGTTTTGCTCCTGACTGCTTGAGTGCACCTCTGTTTCAGCTCAGTGACCTTATCTAATTATCCAACGGCCAAGTCCAGCACAGCTGTCAAGTTTCCCAAGGGCGAGGGGACAGACGGTGGAGGATGAAGAAATGAATGAAAGACAAGAGTCAGAATATGGTGGCGCACGCCTTTAATCCCAGCACTCGGGAAGCTGAGGTAGGAGAAGCCTTGTGAGTTCAAGGCCGGCTTGGGCTACAATGTGAGCGCAAGGCTGGCCTGAGCTACATAGTGCGACCCAGCCTCAAAAAACTAGGGCTGGGAGATTGACTCAGTGGCCTAAGCGCCTGTCTGGCAGGCACAAGGTTTTGAGTTTGATCCCTGGTGCCAATGACCGCAGTATGTTTATTTACACGCGCAGCAGGTTGATGCCACGTGACATGCCTCTGCCTATCATCTTGTTTGCTTGACTTGCCTCAGGTTCTCCATATTCTCAGAGCTGGAACAGACTGCTCACCCGGCTTGCCTCAGGTGCTCTGTGTTCTCGGGGCTGTCCTTGCTTTAGCCTTGCACATGTGATTGACCTCCAGCTCCAGCTGCTCCCCACAACCAGCTAGAAAGTACGAGCTGTCTAGGTGTAGTGTTTTGCCCAGTAGTTGGGGAGAGGACTCAGCAGGGGGCTGAGCCCCACAGTCAGATCCTTCAGAAATTCAGTGTTGTTCCTGAGAAGATGAAACACACATCGCCCAGCCCTGTAACATACAAGCTGGGGTTTGCCAGTCACCCTTTTCCTATTTGTGAGATTTGGACAACACCCCACATCCTTTGTAAACCAAGGCTACTGCCAGAATGACTGTAGAAAACCTTTGAAGAAAAAAAGTATGTCACAGGTATAAATCATTTCAACAATTTGCAAAGCTTTACTCATGTAAAAGATTGTATTACGACATTAAAAACTGAATCTTGGTGCACAAACCAATTAAAAAACGTGGTGCATTTACACATGGGTTGCAAATATCTTCCCCTGTAATTTACCCATTATACTGCCTTTAAAATAATTTCTCTTTTAAGAGAAAACCTATAATAAGCTTCTATTTATCTGTTTGAGTCAACTCTAACTAGGAAAACTAACCATAATTGGTAGTTAATGGGAAATTACTTTGTATCTGACTCTGTGGTCCCTGCCTTGACTCTACTCACAGCGATGCCTCTCAGTCTAATTTCAGTGAAGTCACTTATGAGCCTCAGTTTCCTTAGGTGTACACGAAGATAAGATTCTTAGCTCTGGGCTGTTCTGTGTTGTGTGCAAGTTGAATGGTTCACAAAAGTGCCAGAGCTATGGGAGCAGCATTCACGTATGAGAGGTTTATGTATTTGTTACCAAGGTTTCCCACAGATGCCAATACAGTGTCTTGTTCTAACATAAATAATATAATAATGTACAGTGATTTGAAAAAAAAGGAAAACCTTTGCTGCTTTATACGTAGGCTCCAAAAGGCAAAGGAGTTACCACAAGTATTTAATTCACAGGGTTGTTTTACTGATTGAGTAACTATACAGAAAGTACATACAGTAATGCTAGTGCAACCAAAAGAAAAATTCCAAAGAGGCGGTAATTACAGTGTATTTGCAGTTTGTGAAAAATCATTTTAATTCCTCATTACAACCTTAAAAGGAATGATATTTTAAGCAGTTTGTTGAAGTATAATAGCATATCATAAACTGCACATATATGATGTGAACAATTTGGTGAATCGGACATGTATGTATATACCCATGAAACCAATTTACTCTGTGTGTGCATGGTTTTGTGGTAAGGAGATAATATTTTGAATTCTTGTCTTGCACAGTTTAAAATGAGGCTTGAAGGGATTAAGTTTAAAAGGCAGGCTGGTCATGAGCGGTTGAGTTGGGGTCTGCATGAAGGTGATCTGCTTGCTCTGTGCCGTCAACCACGGTCCTCTGCTGTCCACTGAGCTCTTCCCGTCCCGTTCATACCCAGACCAAGTCCTCTCCCTTCAGAGCCACACGGCATAAACATCACATAAGAGACAGTGCAGCTAAATTCATCCTTCACTGCCACCTGGGCTTTAATGTAATTTCTCCTTCTATGACAGTGACCTGGCCTTCAAAGTGTCCCACTGGCTTACAGATGTCTGCAGCTTTACCATTTTGCGGGGCTGCTCCTTCCAGGAATTCCCACTTGGCCCACCTGTTACTCACTAGACCTTCCAGGGGCAAGAATTAAGGAGAGGTTTGGGAGGGTCAGCATGTATATGTGGGTGGGTGGCAGTCGAGAGCCTTTTCTCAATTTCTGGCACTTCCTACCACCTTGTCACATGAGAGGCAAGAGCTTGAAGAGAGAAGAAATCTTGGGATATGATCTCTGAGTGGAAAGGAGCAGTTGCCTCATTCTGGTTCTGACGAGAATATTTTACCCCTTGAGCTGAACCTGTACTCAATGTCCTCTTCTTCTTTCCCACCCCACATGGTTACTATATCATTGTGCCCTTGACCTATATTTTTTCTTGATCTGCAGCAAAATGATTCTGTGCCTCAGGATCTCGAGGTGAGGGAGGTAGCAGGAGCCTTGAACTTCTAGAGGTCTGGAAGGTATGGAGGGTAAGGTTGACACTGGAAGCCAGGTCTCTGGGTCACATAGGTTAGTGTCCTATGAATGTTTCCATTTAACTGCTCTAGCAGGTGACTGGGAAACAACAAAGTAGTAGAAAGATGTTTCTAAGTTTTCTTCATTATTTTGTGTCATATATTAAAATGCAAAAGATTGCTCTATTCCTTAACAGATTATATTTATTTCTCTTAGACTAGAAATAATGTTTCAAATTTCTAACCAGAAAATGAAGTTGATGGATCAGGAGGATGTACAATTCCAAGATTTTTTTGTGTAATCTGTGTGATGGTTAGTTTTTACACGTAAGTATGTCTGGCCTATGGTCCTTAGTTGTCTGGTCCAATACTAGTCTAAGTGTTTCTGTGGAGTACATTTAGATGTGAATAACATTTACAGTCAGTAGATTTTCAAGTGAGGAGATTACTGTCCATGCAGGTGAGCTTCATCCAATCAGTTAAAAGTCTTGAGATCAAAAATTTGAAATTCCCAAGGAACAAAGGATTCTGCTTCTTATAGTACGACATAAATAGTACATGCTATAGTTCCAGCCTTTGGACTCAGCATTGCAATATCAACTCTTACCCAAATCTCCATCATAATAACCTGTCCTAAGTATAAGATTTTAGACTTGCCAGCCTCCACATTTATGCCACCTAATTCCTTAAAATATTTCTCTTTCTTCTATTGATTTTGTTTTATTAGAAAATCATACTTCACAAAATTTGAGTCAGAAATACTTCAAGAATTTGTTTTTATTTTTATCTGGATTATACCAGTGATGACAGAAAAGCTGCATGTATTAGTCAGATAGGCTGGCTATGCTGAAGAAACAAATAAGTCTCAACATCTCAGTGGCTCAGCACTGGGCTGACTTATTCCCTGTTCATGTCAGACTGCATAAGAGAGACACAAACTCAAATGATTGAATATCAGTCTCCAGAAGATAAAGCAGGCTATTGATTGACACTGCAGAGATCATATCAACTACATAGCAATGGTTTACTGTAAATCAAGCAGTTGTTGTTAACTTATAGTAAAAGGAGTGCCTATGCCCACATTTTAGTACACAAGAGTAGTAGAGATCTTAAAATATAAAATGTTGAACTTTGGCATTTTGGTAACATATTCTAATTAAAAAAAAAATAAAGTGTATATAGGCCAAGAAAAATCTCTCTGCTTAATGCAATAGGCCCAAGAGTCTCCAGCTGGCAACTTCTGTTTGAAAATGACTATCCAACCATATTCATTCCTATTTATGTGATGCTCAGACTTATATGATCAAAGCCATAATTCCAAGAAGAGGCAGTGAAGTCCTGCTTATGAAACACAAAGGCCTTCATATGTCAGCACCACGTGGAAAACCAAGAAGATCTCATGATGAGAATGTAAAATCAGGCTGCAGAGATACACATAATAAGTATACAAGCCAAGATTAAACATAAGTTGGGCTTTCAAGAGATTATTTGATTACTTGCATAGATTAGAGACCAAAGGAGGACCCTGTTCACCATCTGCCTGCCAGACGATCCTGACAGCTGAAGGCCTCCAATCACCAGCCCCTTGCTGGTTCGGCACCTTGGTTCTTCTCAGCTCAGGGCCACAGAGGTGAGTAACAAGCAACCAACCATCACCTTAGGGGAGAAGAAAGCCCAGAAGAGTCAGATGGGCCAGGAATGCTGGCACCAAGTAAATCCCAGAGCCACTCTAAATCAAAAAAACAAAAACAAAAACAAACAAACAAACACCCAAAAAACTCACTGAGCAGCATGAGGTTTTACCACAAGAGTGATGTCCTCATGTGAGGAGAGTGTTGGAGAAGGAATCCAGTGTTGTGCCAGCCACATTCGCAAAGAAAATTAATCAGGTGCCATTTTGAGAAGGAATTAACTGTGCAGGACTAAGCTGGAGAACACTGCTACCATAGCTTCACCTTCACTCCAGGACTAAAGTGGTACCCTAACACAGAGACTGGGTGAGAGACACCATGAAAGACAGATGGGGAGAGGGTAAGGGCTATGCATGGCTTACCTAAGATCACCTGTGAAGACTGGAGTTTATAGACAAAGAGGCATCTTGAGCTGAGGGGTTGCCTCACAAATCCACAAGGTATAAAGAAGGTTAGAAACGAATGCAACCTGAAGGATTCCAGAAACAGCTTAGCAGAATGGATTAAGAAACAGAAACTAATGGTATTCTGCAAAGAAGAACACTTAACCCAAAAAAGAAATTCATACACTAAAAATCAAAGAATGGGAAACAATGCTTAGTAGCCCTAACTTGAAAACAAGCAGGTTTTTCAGACAAAATGGAACTTTAAGCCAAAACTGATCAGAAGAGTCAAAAAAGATCACTACATACTGCTTGAGGAAATTATTAAACAGGAAGAGATAACAATTATGAACATGTATGTACCAAACAGTGGTGTACTCACTTCATAAAACAAACACTGCTGAACAGGAAAGTAGAGATAAACATCATACACTTATAATGGGGGATCTCAATAATCAACTATCTGAAATAGATAGATCAATTTAAAAAATCAATGAAGATATATGAAAGTTGAACCAAATCTTTGAACAAATGAACTTAATAGATATGTGCAGAGTATTCCATGCAATGATTGCAGAATACACATTCTTCTCCATGGTACATTTCTCCAAAATAGACTATATAACCAATAATTCATGCTTAAGTACATGCAAAAGAATTGAAATGTTACCATGTAAGTTATCAGATCATAATGCTATGAAACTTGAAATCAGTATCAAAAGACACCACAGAAATTATGCATACACATTGTCTTGGTTACTTTTTTCTCATTGCTGAGACAAAACACCTGACACCCAAAATCAGGGAAGGAAAGGTTTATTTAGCTAACAGTTTTTGGAGGTTTCAACCCATAACCAGTTGGCTCCAAAGCAGGGTGGCATGGCACAGGGGTAACATAAGGCAGCAGCAAACAAAAGCAGCAGGAACAAAAGGGGACAAGAGCGAGCCACTTTTCCTCCTTCTTATATTATACACAAGTCATCGCCCCCTCCAGGGCAGGTGTAGCACTCACAAAATCCCTGTGCCCTCCTCTTGCACAGGATGAGGGTATTTACAAAGTAAGTCAAACTTCTAAACTTCTCAAACCAACACAATGTATCAACCATAACACACATGGAAATTAAACAACATACCCTTGAATAATCAAGAAATCACAGAAGAAATTAAGAAATAAGACTGTTCCTAGAATTAAGTGATAATGCCAGTATATATACTAGAACCTGTGAAATACATTGAAATCAGTCCTAAGAGAGCAGTTCATGACTGTGAGAATGCTTACATCAGAAGATCAGAGTGAGTCCAAATAAATAACCTAATCGTGAATCCCAAGGTGCTAGAAAAGCAAGAACATTCCAAATCTAGCCTCATACAATAAGAGAATATAAAGATTATAGCAAACATCAACAAAAGGGAGACTAACAAAATATGAAGAATAAATAAGTTGAAGGATGAATCCTTGAAAGAATAAATGAAGGGGACAATTCTTAGCCAATCTTAACACAAAAAGGAAAGAAAAAACTCAAATTAATGCAGTTAGAAATGAAAAAAGTGAAATTGTGGACTCTGCCAAAATTCAGAAGATTATTAGCATCTACTTCACAAACCAGTATGCCAGTGTATTGAAGAGCTCAAAAGAAATGGACGGATTCCTAGGTACACATGAACTGTCAAAACTAAATCAAGAAGACTTAAAAATTATGAAGAATCCAGTAATAGGCAATGAAATTGAAGTAATAATAAAAAAGTTACCAAGTAAGAAAAGCACAGAATCTGATAGTTTCACTGTTGAATTCTATAGGAACTTAAAGGAAAATCTAACACCAATACTCCTCAAATTCTTTAATGAAACTGGAAGAGAAGGAGAACTCCCAAAGCCATCCCTGGCAGCTACAATTATCTTGATTCTAAAATCAGCAAAGTATCCAATACCCCTCTTTCCAAAAAAAGACATAAAAGTCAATCTATTTAATGAACACCCATGCAAAAATCCTCAACAAGATACTGGCAGATAGAATGTAACAAAACACCAAAAAAGATCATCAATCATGACCAAGTATGCTTTAGTACAGGGATGCAAGCATGGTTCAACATATGCAAATCAACTGATATAATCTCTCCACGTCAGTCACTTTTCTCTCATTTGTGAGACAAAATACTGGATACCCAAAGTTAAAGGGGGAAAGTATTATTTAGCTCACAGATTGTGGAGGTTTTAGTCCATAATCAGCTGGCTCCATGTCAGGGTGGTACATGGCAGAGGGGCAATATTTCATGGTAGCAAAACAAAACTGTTGAGAGAGAGAGAGAGAGAGAGAGAGAGAGAGAGAGAGAGAGAGAGAGAAATAGAGAGAAACAGAGAGAGAGAGAAAGAGAAAGAGACAGAGAGAAAGAGACTTACTTTTTTCAGTTGCTTATATTATATCATAGTCAGTCTACTGGGATTAGGGAGGTGACAATCCAATCATGGACAGATCTGGCAATCACCCACCCTTAATCCAGCAATGAGAGAGAGAGACAAATGGAGAGAGAGACAGAGGGAGAGAGGGAAAGAGGGAGAGAGGCTGAGAGGAGAAAGGAAGAAAAGGAGAGGAGAGAAACCTGTTTCTGTCCCTTATATTGTATCGAGTTTACTGGGATTAGGGGAAGGACAATCCAGTCAGTGGACTGATCCAGCAATGGCCCACTCTTAGTCCCAGCACCTTTAATTTCAGCATTGCTGTGGGAATTAATCACATACTCTAGAGTCTGTGAAAAAGTCCTGTGACCACATGAGGCTTTGGGGAGACATCTAGATACAAACCATATCACCATCACATAAACAAATGCAAGGACAAAAATCACGTGATTATCTCAATAGACACAGAAAAAGCCTTTGACAAAATGTAACATCCATTGATGGTTAAGACTCTGGAGAAAATAGGTATAAAAGAAACTTTTCTCAGTCTGATAAAAGTCATTTTATGACAAGCCACTATGGAAATCAGTATCAAGATTCTTCAAAAAATTAAAAATAGAAACTCCATTTGGCCCAGATATTCCCTTTATAGGTATCACCCCCAAAAAGCTAACATCATTATGTTACAGTGAAATATTCACACCAATGTTCATAGTTGTTTAGCTTATATTAGCTAAATCTTACAAACAGCTACTCATTTTTAAAATTTTTTTTATTTAAGAGAAAAAAGACACATATAAGAAAGACAAAAAGCAAAAGAGACAAACAAACGACAACAGTGAATCCACAAGAGTAACATTATAGGTTTACAAAACACGATGATAGGAACTTGACAATGGTTGCAATATTGCGTATCGTTACCTTCAACATGGTTGTTTACATTAACAGATATAGACATGCAAAATTGCTTTAATCATATGAGTATTAACCCATCTTTCTCAATAACTAATACATTCAGCAGTATAGTCATTTTAGTTTTCTTACATATACATATATGCAAATTTATGTCTTTTTCCTTTTCCCTTCCTTCTTTCCTCCTTTTCCCTTTCCCAATTACTTTTGCTCTTTCTTATCCTTACACAGTATTTATTGCAGATTTTGGATCATATATATTGTTTCAGCGTCTTACACTAGGGAGACAATACAGTATTTACACATGTGAGGTTGATTTATCTCACTTACGAGTCTAATCTCAAGTCATGTCCATTTACTTGTAAAAGTCTCAATGCAATCTTTCTTGATAGCTGAGTAGTATTCCATTGTATAAAAATACCACAACTTTTTATCCATTCCTTGATTGATGGGCACGTGGGTTGTTTCCAAGATTTGGCTATTACAGATTGGGTTGCTATAAACATGGGTGCACATATATCACTGTGTTATGATGTTTTCAATTCTTATGGGAAAATGCTCCAAAGCTGGACAGCTGGGTCAAATGGGATCTCTAATCCTAGCTTCTTGAGGAATCTCCACACTGACTTCCACAGTGATTGCACCAATCTACATTCCTACCAACAGTGGAGAAGAGTTCCTTTTTCCCCACAGCCCCTCCAGCATTTGTTGTTGGTTGATTTTTTAATCTTGGCCATTCTTTCTGGAGTGAGATGGAATCTCAGCGTTGTTTTAATTTGCATTTCCCAAATGACCGTTGATGTTGAACATTTTTTCATATATTTATTTGCCATTTGTATTTCTTTCTCTGAGAAGTGTGTATTCATCTCAGATGCCCATTTTTGGATTGGGTCCTTGAATTTTAGGGGCCTGATTTCTTTTAATGCTTTATATGTTTTAGATAGAAGTCCTTTGTCTGAGGGACAGTTGGCTAAGATATTTTCCCAGTTTGTGGGTTTTCTTTTCACTCTGTTGGAGATTTCCTTTGACATGCAAAAACTTTTTACTAAGCTGAGATCCCAGTTGTTGATTCTGGAAACCATTTCCTGTGCAACTAGATTTTGTTCATAAACTCTCTGCCTACTCTTATGTAATCAAGATTTTTACCTACTCTGTCTTCTAGTAAGTTTAGTGTCTCTGTTTTCATATTCAGATCTTTGATCCATTTTGACTTTATTTTAGTACATGATGATAGACATGGATCTAGTTTTAGTTTACGGCATATAGAAAGCCAGTTTTTCTAGCACCATTTGTTAAAGAGGCTATCTTTCTTCTAATGTACATGTTTGGCCCCTTTGTCAAAGATGAGGTGGCTAAGTGCGTTTGTAGTTGTGGCTGTATCTTCTAATCTATTGCATTGATCCTCAGGTGTGTTTTGATTCTAGTACCATGCTGATTTTATCACAGTAGCTTTGTAGTGTAGTTTCATGTCAGGCATTGTGATGCCTCCTGCCTTAGCTTTGTTACCCAGAATTGCCTTTGCTCCTCTAGGTCTCTTCTGGTTCCAGATGAATTTGAGGAATGCTTTCTCTAGCTCTGTGAGGTAGACAAGTCGTATGTTGATTGGGATTGCATTAAATCTGTATAATAATTTTGGGAGAATGGCCATTTTCACGATGTTTGCTCTTCCTATCCATGACTAGGGAATATCTTTCCATTTTCTGAAAACTTCTTTGATTTTCTTTTTCAGAGTAATGTAATTTTCACTGTATAGATCTTTTACTTCCTTTGTTAGATTGATTCCTAAGTATTTCGTTTTGTTGGATGTTATAGTGAAGGGTGTGGTTTCCCTTATTTCTCTGTCAGTGACTTTGTTGTTTGTGTACAGGAATGCTATTGATTTTTGAGTGTTCACCTTGTATCCAGCAACATTACTGAATTTGGTTATTACTTCTAGAATTCTTTTAATGGATTTTTGGGGGTCTTCTATGTAGAGTATCATATCTTCTGCAAATAATGATAAGTTTAATTCTTCCTTTTCTATCCTTATTCCCTTTATTTCTTTCTCTTGTCTAATTGCTCTGGCTAATATTTCCAGAACTATATTGAATAGGAGTGGTAATAATGGATATCCTTGTCTTGTTCCTGATTTTAGGTTGAAAGATTTTAGTTTTTCTCCATTTAGTAAGATGTTGGCTTTTGGTTTATGATATATGGCTTTTATCAGGTTGAGGTAGAGACCATCTATTCTGATTTTCTGCAGGGTTTTGATCATGAATGGGTGTTGGATTTTGTCAAATCTTTTCCTGCATCTATTGAGATGATCATGTGATTCTTGTCCTTGGCCCTGTTGATATGATGTATTACACTTATTGATTTCCGTATGTTGAACCATCCCTGCATTCCTGGGATGAATCCCACTTGATCATGGTGTATAATCTTCCTGATAACTTGCTGTATTCTATTTGTCAGTATTTCATTGAGGATTTTTGCATCTATGTTCCTTAGGGAGATTGGCCTGTAATTTTCTTTTTTGGTTAGGTCTTTCTCTGGTTTTGGTATGAGGGTAGTACTTGCTTCCAGGAATGAGTTAGGGAGACTTGCTTCCTTTTTGATTTCATTGAAGAGTTTGAGGAGAGTTGGCATTAAGTCTTCCCTAAATTTCTTGTAGAATCTAGCAGTGAATCCATCAGGACCTGGGCTTTTCTTTGTTGATAAGGTTCTAACTACACTTTCAATTTCATTAGCTGAAATTGAGTTATTCAGCAGCTTTACATCTTCTTGATTCAGCCTTGGAAATTCATAGGTTTCTAGGACTCTGACAATTTCTTCTGTTATCGAATTTATGTGAGTAAAGCTTTTCGAAGTAGGTGTTGATGATCTTCTGTATTTCCACAGGGTCTGTAGTGATTTCACCCCTTTCATTTCTTATTGGAAGAATCTGAGTTTTTCTTTCCTCTTTTTGATAAGGTTGACTAGAGTTTTATCAATTTTATTTACACTTTCAATGAACCAAATCTTAGATTCCTGAATTCTTTGTATTGTTTTCTTAGTTTCAATTGCATTAATTTCTGCTCTGGTCTTGATAATTTCCTCCCTTTGGGCTTTGGACTTGACTTGCTCTTCTTCTTTCTAGAAGTTTGAGGGATATCATTAGGTTGTTTATGTGTGATCATTCCATTTTTCTGATGTGGGAATTTAGTGTTATAAATTTCTCTCTGAGGACTGCTTTCATTGTGTCCCACAGGTTCCGGTAATTTGTATTTACATTTTCATTCAATTGTATATATTGTTTAATTTCTTTTTTAATTTCTTCTGTGACCCACTGATTGTTCAGGAGTATTATTTAATTGCCATATGTTTAAGGGATTCTTGTGGGTCTTTTTGTCATTCATTTCCAATTTTGCTGTGCTATGGTCAGGTAATATTCATGGAATTATTTCAGTTCCTTTGCATTTACTTAAGCTTGTTTTGTGGACCAGTTTATGATCTATTTTAGAGAATGTTCCATGTGCAGCGGAGAAGAATGTGTATTCTGATGTTGGGTGGAATACTTGGTACACATCTACTAGGTCCATTTGTTCATAAGTTTGATTCAGTTCTGTTATTTCTTTGCTGATTTTTTGTTTGGTTGATCTGTCTCTCTGTGACAGTGGTGTATTAAGATCCTCTGTTATAATCGTATTATTGTTTATTTGGTTTTTCATGCCTGTTAAGTATTGTCTTCCACAGTTAAGTATTGCTTTCCACAGTTGGGTGCTCCCATATTCAGTGCACATATATTTATGATTGTAATTTCTTCCTCTTAAAGTTTTCCCCTAACAAATATGTAGTGACCTTCTTTATCTCTTTTGATCATTTTTGTTCGAAGTTCACCTTGTCTGCAAACATCATAGCTACCCCTGCTTTTTTCTAGGTTCTTGTTGCATGGAGCATTGTTTTCCAGCCTTTGATTTTTAGTCTATGAGTTTCCATGCTGTCTTTGAGGACTGAGATTCTATCTTCAACTTCATTCAGGCAGTTTTTCAAACTTTCTATGGAATTTTTCATTTCCCGAATTTCCCTTTGAATCTGTTTCATGCATTCTATTTGTGGCTTACGGTGTTCATTCAAAGTTTCCATCATTTTCTTATGTTCTTCTATTTTTTTAACTTAATCTTCTTTAGATACACACAGCATTTCTTCATAATGATTGTTATTTTAATTTTTAGCTGAGAGATTATTTCTGATTTGAGTTTCTCTATAGCTTCATGGAGTTGTTTCTTTACTGCATTTGCTATCATTTCAGAAAGTTCAGTTATGTGACTTCCACTGTCTTCCATTTCTGTCTCTTGGGTTTGTTCTCAGTGGGCTGGCGGATTGAGACTGCCCCTTCGCTTTCACTTTGTCATATTCTTCTGGGACCTGTGTGACTGGGCAGGCAGCCTCCTGATGGATTGCACTGGAACACTGTGCTGGATAGAGCTTCAGTCCTCCAATATACCCATGGTTAGGTGGGGCACACCCCCAGATTATGGTGGTGGACCCTTGTGTTCTGTGGTCTGTGAGGCTGGCCACGTGTTCCCCTGATGTACTTTGTTGCGTTACTCTGGGATACTGGGCTGGACAAAAAGTTTGTATCCTCCCTGTAGCTAGCAGGGCCACACCCCTGGAGCTTGTTGCTGGGGTCTAGAACCTGGCTGTGTAGCGTTCAGAACCCCTGTGACCCAGGTGGCTGGCAGAGACGCACCTCTGTGGTGTGTCACTGGACCTCGAACCTGGCTGGGTTGAGTTTGGAATCTCCAGGGCCCAGGCATCTAGACGGAGCACACCCTGGAGTGTGGCATCACCAGAACCTTGAGTCTGGTTGCAAGGAGTTCAGTGCCTCTGGAGTGCAGGGCAAGTCCAGGCAAGTCCCAGGTGTATAGTGCTGAGGGCTTGCTCCTGGTTGGGTGGATTTGCAACCTCTAGGACCTGCTGTGCACCACACCCTGAACAATGGAGCTCGCACCTTGTGCTTTATGGGCAGAGCTTAAGTTCTCTATGGCCCTGCAGTTATGCTGGCCACTCCCTGATGAGCAGCTCTGGGGCTCTGGGCTGGGCTGGGCTCAGTACCTCTTATGTCCTGCGAGGCTGGCCTGGCCTCCTCTGATGGATTGTGCTGAAATGCTGGACTGGGTAGAGCCCAATCCTCTGCACAGCTAGTGAGGACGTACCCCCAGAGTGTGTTGCTGGACTCTCCACTTTAGCAGGTGGGGGTCAGAACTTCTGGGACCCAGGTGGCTAGGCATAGTGCACCCTGGAGTGTGGCACTACCAGGACCTTGCATCTGAGGAGTTCAGAGCTTCTGGAGCACAGGTGAATCCCGGGCAAGTCCCAGGCATATAGTGCCAGGGCCTTGCTCTTGTTGGGCGGATTCGCAACCTCTAGGACCTGCCACACGGCCACACCCCTGAACAATCAACAGCTATATACTCGTTAACAGATGAATATAGAAAGAATATGTGGCCATTATACCTAATGGAGTATTACCCTACTGCCAAAAAGAAGCATAAACTTGAACCGTTTGTGGGTAAATGGTTGCACCTTGAGACTATAATGTTAAGTGAAATATATCAGACACCGAGGCTTAAATATTGCATGGTTTCTCTTCTGTGAAGAACCCAAACTGTAATAAAAACAAAAATAAAAGACAGATAACAAGAAATAAGAAAATCTTTTTCACATGGAAAGGAGTGCAAGAGGTAGAGGGAGAAGGGGAGGGGAGGAAGGAAGGGCAAGAGACACAAAAAGAGAACTGGAGAAAACAAATGGAGATAGAGCGTTTGCAGATGGGAAAGGGGTCCAGAGTTGGAGGGAGCAGGGGAGGGACAGGGGACGGGACAGAGAATAACATGTGTTACGTATATACCCCAGCTCTTCACAGTGAAGGTGATCCCTGTGTACTGCAAACACGGACTAATAAAAATTAAAATTAAAATTAAAATTAAACAATTGGAGCTTATCTTTGTTTAAAAGCTCTTGCCAGAGGCATCTGAATTGAAGTCAGTTACCAATGCAGTATTTTCAATTTGTTTAAATGATATTTTCTTCATCAGCTTCAGCGAAGGGCCATAGAGGTGCAGAAAGACAAGCTATGGTACCGACCTAGGAAGAAGAAGTAGGGAGGGTAGTGCTGTGTGTGTCGGGGCAAGAAGAATGAGTTTAGCACCCTTCGAGTGCTTCACATGGAGACCGGGACCATACTTTGAATCTAAGAAATCACTCTGGAAACTGAGCAACGGGGAGTACTTTACATATCTTCAATAGAGGAAATTCATTGCATAGAATTGGATGCATAGGGAAAGAAAGAATCTAATAAGCTGAAAAAAAGTGAAGGAACCCAGGAAAAATTAAGAATCCATTGCCAAAATTGCATTACTCATCATTGGAACAAAGAATGTCTCCTCTCTCTAGAGTATGAGCCGTATGAATGGGGACACCTCGTCCGCCTGCTTCCTGCCCTTGTGTTCACGGTTAGAAGAGTATGCCTAGCTGCCTTAGTCTTTGCAGGTAGCCATAGTAAAATACCACCAGCTGGCACGAATTTTACACGGTAACAGCAGGTAGAAGTAGTCCGTAATCAAAGTCTCCTCAGGACTGGTTTCTGGTGAGGCCTCTCTCCCAGCTTTAGAGATGGCTACTTTCCTGCTCACATTGCTTTTCCTTATCATGCCTGTAAAGGGAGGAGAAATTCAGGGTGTTTCCTTTTTTTCTTATAAGCACTCAGCCTTGCATGAGTAAAGGCCCTTATGACTTCACATAATTCTTTTTTTCCTCCTTATAAGTCCTATCTGCGAATTAGAGTTTCAGCATAGAAATTTTAGGGTAACACAGTGCAGTCTGTAACTTTGGCACATAGCAGCCTCTCACTATTTACAGACCTGATTTCCTGTCCTGTGCTGTACCTTGTGCACTGGCTTTAAGCACCCTGCTATCATGCAGAAAATTGACACAGGGTCTTCTACTTCACAGTGAAATGAAATTACTGCAAAGCCAAGGGAAGGTCCTTCCAAGTATCATTAACCTTTCTCAGCCTCTGGCACCTTGGAAGAGCAAGACAAGTCTTTCTAAAGTAGGATTTGAGACAAGTTAATGTCCAGCTTATTACCAGAAGTGTGTGGTATCATCAGACACTTGAGTGTGAGGGAAATGAAAATTCCTACACATAATATTAAATAGGAAGTGTATTTGGAGCTTTGAATTGAACATATTTGAGAATGGATACCCATTTATGGTAAAAGTGGAAAAACACCTAAGTTAAGAGTGTATAATATAAAGTCACGTCTACATGAGTTTGGGCATACGCATGGGAGTATAAGGTGGGCATGTGGATTGCTGTGTGTGTCCATGACACAGGTTATGTGGGTGTGATGTAGACACATGCATGCTTAGAGAAGAGTATGGGCATGCGGGGAGCAGGATGTAACTGTGAGGCTTTCTAGGAAGTTTAACACTGAAGTTTAAAGTGAAAAAATAAACACAACGATTAGCTAGCAGCATGGATAAAAGGGACAGAAAAGATACACTCATCAAAGAGAGCTGCGTGCAAAGGCTAGGGAGAGGCTTATGAAAATGTCTTAATGACTAGATTATGAAGGGGGAGAGAGCTGGAAGGATGAGGTGCACAGCCTCAGAGAAGACAGTCAGCACAGAATGAAAGACCCTTTATGCCAGGGCAAGAAATTCCAACTTTGTGCAAAAGAAAATATCAGGGTCATTCACAGAGCCAGCAGGGAGCCTATGGAGCAGGCTGAGTTGGTGCAGATCAATGACCACAGCATGAAAGCAGAAAGAAAATGAAAGTGTATCAAGGTACCAGCCAGGGTTTGCCGTGCTGTAACGACCCCTCCTCTCTTCCTGGTAGTCCCAGAGCTCCTGCTCTCAAGTAGGACAGCTTGGGTGGAGAGGAGGAGGCTGCTGCTGAATCTGACCATGCAGAGCATCCCTTTGGAGCAGGTGAGGCCCAGATTCCCTGTCCGAGGGCCCCACAGAATACCCAGAGGGCCTGCCTGTTCTGTTCTCAGGACCCCTCTTCCTCACTGGCAGACTGTCTGCAGTCAAAGTCTGGTCTGGCAGAGGGAGGAGACCAAGAGCCTCCTCCACTACCCGTTATTACCATTCATTTGTTCCTTGTTGGTGCTCAAAGAATCCAGCTGAAGAGCGTCCCAGCCATTGGAGCACATTAAAAAGATCAGGAGGCAAAATGGAAGCAGAAAATGAGAAGAAGATGGATCTGGGTGAGAGGAGGAGAGAAGAGAAAGACAAAAGGAACAGGTGGGGTGAAGAAGACAGGAATGGAGGGGCCATAGAGAGAGCTAAAGGAGAGTAAGGCTGTGTTATAGAAGACAGACGTGCACCACACGATCGGGGGGTGCTATGGGACCTGGGAGGAAGACGGGGCCGAATCTGTCTGCCAGAAAGAGCATTGCTTAAGTGTGATCACAAAGAACCTGTGCTGAGAAATTTAGAACCAGGCACCAGTCTGAAGGGGGTCAAGCATCCCTCAATGACCAAGTCAGTGTCCCTTTCATTCTTCCTTGAATTAGGGCCCCAGGACACCACCCCACTCCCTTTCAAAGGCAGCCCGGTTGCACAGGCCCGAGGCCTGCTGTGCCGCTGCTCTGACGTTTTTGCATGGAATTTTCCATCTGCTCCAAGCATCGCAAATCCATTTTCATATTTGGTATAAAGTAAATCAGTTTCAAGAAATATCTTGTCATCACCCAAATCAAAATGCTGCATCCAAAATGCTCAGTGCCAGCTACAAATCATCAGAAGAGGGTGAAGAAAACAAAAGACTGTTCTGGACAGGAGGGGCAAAAACCACAGAGCTGAGTGCAACACAGTCACTCAAATGAAGCTGAAAAGATTTTAAAGCTTGACCAATCTGTCCTGCTGTTCACTCCGCTTCCTCCAGCCTGCCTTCCCGCTGCTGTTCAGGAAGCTTCTAACGGGAAGGATGACTTCTGAGTGTGAGCAGGCTTGTTTCTCCCGAGTGTCTGAAAACACAGGTCCGATTTGCTGACCATCACTCAGGCTGCCCTAGCATCTGGGGAGACCAAGTAGCCCCCCATGGCCGCGGAGTGCTCAGGCATCTTCCTCAGGAACTGCTCCCACAGAGGGGCCTCACCTTCACCAACAATGGTGCGTGACTCGTTACTTCTGTCTCGCTGTGCTGGAGTACTAGGAGCTAGTTAAAAAAGTTTCTCAAAAAGTTTAAGGACAGGGTAATGTTAACTGCATGTTTGATCATTACACAGCCTCAAATTATTGCACTGCACCCACAAATTCATTTAACTGAAGAAAAATATAAAAATAAATAGGAACCTCAAGTCTGCAGTGTAGGGGAAGAATAAGAAGGCCTAAAAACACAAACCGATCATCAGAAGGTGAATCCTAGCACAAGCTTAGGCCTCCCACAGAAAGGCCTTATTTATTTACAAATTCTCTAAAGCCTGTGAACTGGGAGAATGCTACATTAGCAAGTTACCAAATACTAAATTTAATTTGTTTCCTACAGTGGAGAATCGCTACCCAGAAGAGGGATTGGTAAGGTTTAAAAAGAAATGAAAAGGTTAAAAAAAAGAGAAAAGAAGAGAGATGCATTAAACCTCCCTTATCTGTGAGGAGAGTACATTCTTAGGCCTCTAGTGACTGTCCAAAATGACACAACCCTATGTGCAGTGCATTTCTTCGTCTCTATGTACCTCTGATAAAATTTATAAATTAGACAAACTAAAAGATTAACTATGGTAACTAATAAAATAGAATAATCATAACAATGTTTTATAATAAAAGTAATAAGATTCTCACAAAGCATCTTACAGAAATATAAATCTTGGCACTCATCATTTTTTCCCCCTTTTGAGAATGTTTACATTTTCATTTTAAAGTAGCACATTATGGTTTTTCTCTGGCATATTATCCAGATTTCCAGCATACATACTCTGGTGCTTTGGGATTATTGTTAAGAAAAACAATTATGGTATGACCGAGGGTACCAAAGACTTTCCCTCTTCAAATATCTTTCCTCTGTGCTCATTTCAGCAGCACATATACTAAAACTCATTCCCCACCCAGGCCTTGTAAGAGGGTCTTCTGAGCTCTGCTCTTCTGGGAGAAGCAGAAGTAGACCCCTAGTTTGTTCTTGTTAGCAGCTACCATCATGAACACTGACTCTATTGATCAAGTTCCAGTGGTCAGAGAAGTTATAAAAAAATGGGTGGAAATTTCCAATGAGTAAAGGTACCAAGACTGTAGAACTTAAAGTTCATTCATTGCTTCATTAACTGACTCAATTAGAATGTTCACTGAGTGACACCTAAGTGCTGGATATTTTACTAAGTGCTTGGAATACTGCTGTAACAAAAACAATTGATTGTTGTATTTTTGCAACTTAGACAAGAACCCTAAGGTGGAAATTTGCAAATCCTAGTGACTGTGAGTCACTCGGAGAGTTATTAATCTCCACATGCCACTGATGAAAATAAAAACTTCTGACCAAGTAAATGGGACTGGGACCAGTTACCTGTATTTCTAAAATGCTTTCCAGCTAATTTTAATAGGGTAGTTCAGGACCACATGCTTAAAAACACTAAGTTAGATGGGGCACCGGTTCCTAAATGGAAATAGGCATGAAAAGAAAGTCAAAGAAAATGTAGATCAAAGACCAATCTAGAAATGGAGTTTAGACAGAGTATTTTTGCAGTTACTTTTTATAATCTCTTATTAAATGGATATGAAATCTGAAAATAGGATGTGATCTGTACAGAGTCACACAGGTAATGGGACGAGAAACAGATCACCAGCCCTCCGCCCCCTCTGTCATGCTTCTCTGGCTCCCCCTCACCTTTTTCTGAAGGTTCTGGTAGTGAAGACAATCCACTGGAGAAGGCAGGGTGTGGTGTGTAGATAGATTGCATAAATTTCTATGAAATTTTAAGAAGGCCATAGGACTAGCCATAAGCAACTTTTTTGGAGGTAAATTTAGTATTACTAACAAAAAATGCCCCAACTATCAAAATTTCAGTCTTAACAAGGCATCCTCAAAGCTCCAGGCCTCATTTGATTCTCCCAACTGCCATCTGTGAAGTATCTCCTTTCAGACGAGGAACGTGATTGATTGTGTGAGGTCCCATGACGGTAGGCCATGGGGTTGGGTCTCCAGCGCCGGACTTTGCTCCAATCTCAGGGCTCCTGTCACAGGCCCCGAGATGATGAGTCAGGTTATCCACCAATCGTCACTCTTCCAGGTAGCTGGGAAGCCGTCACCGGGCCAACCTGCGGGGAGGTCGGTTAACGGTACATCAGGGAGCACGCGAGAAATGGAGACTCTCCTGAAAGATCTCTCCCAAGGAGCACAGCTTTGCCTGACCCTCCATCGAAATTTCCTCTGAACACTGAACCAGAGGTTAGAATCTGAAAACACCAGAGACTCTGTCCTTCCAGAATATACTCTGGGGAGCCTGTCAAGTATAGAGTGCTAGAAACATTAAAGATTCCTTGCTGTCGGTACAATCCCCTGTGTTTGCTAAAAATATAATTTTCTCCTTCCTCGTCCTTCTCTTCCTCCATTTCCTGCTTCTTCTTGCCTCCTCTCAGTCTCTCTCCCTCCCTGGACTCCCCTCCCTGCCTTTCTCCTCTTTTGCAAGATAAAACCCCATGGGAGGCCCAAGAAAACTGCTTCAAAGACAGCACAAGAGTTTTTATCAAGTGTTCATTTTTCCACTGAGTCTAAGAGGAGGTGAGGGGAAGGCTTGCTTCTGCCTTGCTGAATCCTGTCATAATTCACCCACGGCGCTTTCTTTTTTTGCTTTTATTTTAAACACAAACACAAAAAAGAATAAAAACAATGGTACAGAATTTCAAAACAAAATGATAGATTAACACTAGCTTATATATTGCGTATTGTTATCTTCAAAGTAGTTGTTCAGATTACAAGATATAGGCATAAAAAATGATCAGACATTCAAACAATGAAAGCACAAACTGTTCTTTCTGATGAACTAACAGAGATTAGCAGTATAGTTATCTCATTATCTCTCTTGTACGTGTGTATGTGTGTATGTGTGTATGTGTGTGTGTGTGTGTGTGTGTGTGTGTGTGTGTATATATATATATGTAATCTTTTCTCTTCTTTTTTTTTCTCCTTTCCCTTATCCCAGTTGTTCTTTCGTTTCAGTTTCTTTCCCTTTCCCTTTCACAGTATCTGCTGTACACTTTGGATCTTATTTACTCTTTCGGTTTTTTACTCTAGGGAGACAATACAATATTTACACATGTGAATCTGATTTATTTCACTTATGAGTATCATCTCAAGTTGCATTCATTAACCTATAAAAGTCTCAAGTTCATCCTTCTTTATACCTAAGTAATACTCCATTGTATAAAAATAGCACATCTTTTTTTGATCCATTCCTCAGTTGATGGACATGTGAGTTGTTTCTAAGATTTAGCTATTACAATTATGCTTCTATAAGCATAGGTGCACATATATCACTGTGGCATGATATTTTCAATTCTTCTGGGAAAATATCCAGAAGGGGAATAGCTGAATTGAATAGAACCTCTAGGTGTAGTCTTTTGAGGAATCTCCACACTGATTTCCACAGTGGTTGCAGCAGTCTACACTCCCACCAATAGTGGAGAAGGGTTCCATTTTCCACATAGACCCACCAGCATTTGTTATTGGTTGATTTCTTCATGGTAGTCATTCTTTCTAGAGTGAGATGTAATCTCAGTGTGGTTTTTATTTGCATTTCTTGAATGACCAGTGATGTTGAACATTTCTTCATATTTTCTATCTGTATTTCTTCATCTGAGAAGTGCATATTCCTCTCAGATACCCATATTTTGGATTGGATCTTTGAATCTAGGGGACATGACTTTTTTTCAATTCTTCATATATTCTAGATAGAAGTCCTTTTTCTGAGGGCCAGTTCACTAAAATTTTTTCCCATTCTGTGGGTTTTCTTTTTACTCTGTTGGTAATTTCTTTTGATGTTCAAAAACTTTTCGATAAGATGAGATCCCAGTTGTTGATTCTTTGAAGTACCTCCTGTGCAGTTTGTGTTTTGTTCATGAACTCTTTGCCTACCCCTGTGTCTTCAAGATTTCTACCTACTTTGTCTTTCAGTAGATTTAGGGTTTCTATTTTAATATTTAGATCTTTGATCCATTTTGACTTTGGTTTAGTGTGTGGTGATAGATATGGGTCTAGTTTCAGTCTTCAGCATGTGGAAAGCCAATTTTTCTAGCACCATTTATTAAAGAGGCTGTCTTTCTTCCAGTGAAATCTTTAGCCCCTTTGTCTAAGATAAGGTGGCTGAGTGTCTTTATAGTTGTGTCTGCATCTTCTAATCTGTCCCACTGATCCTCAGGTCTATTTTTTTGGGGCCAGTACCATGATGATTTTATCATGGTAGCTTTGTAGTATAATTTCAAGTCTAGGATTGTGTTGCCACCCACTGTGCCTTTGTTGCCCAGGATTACCTTGGCCATTCTGGATGAATTTTAGAAATGTTTTCCCTAGATCTACAAGATGTGCTAATGGTACATAGTGCTTTCTTGAACCTCTGCCTACTATCAAAACTAGTGAATGGGAGAAGATGACAGGGACATCACTCTTGAGTTTCTCTTCTGAGCTGATTTCTCTTCTTTAGTCATTTAATCCCCTGCTAAATCACCTAGATGTGAATTTCTCTCTGAACCACCATGAGGTTTTCCTCATATGTCATTTTTAAGACAAGCACCTTACTTATTTGAAAACCATCATGAAAGGTGCTCACCTCAGATTGTGCCCCTCTCCTACAGTTGCTTTCTCAAAGACTCACCATGGAGTTTTGTCCTCTATGTAGTTTCCCAGTGTCCTAGTCATTTCGTGTTACTATGACACAACACTAGAAATTGGTTGCTTCATAAAGGAAAGAGATTCATTTAGCTTACAGCTTTGAAGGCTGAAAATCAAAGATTAGGTAACCTCATCTGCTCAGCTTCTGGTGAGAGATTTCCGGCTGCATCACACAAGGTGAGTTCATCACACAGCAGAGATTGCTCAGTGAGGGAGGAGGCGGGGCAGCAGGGTGGGGGGGGCTCACTCTTTTGTAACAGCCCTCTCTGGGGAACTAACTCTGTCCTGTGAGAAGCACATTCATTTCTTTGAAGAGTGGTGCTTCCAAGGGCTGATTGTCTCCTAATCACTCCACCAACACACTGGGGACCGACCTTGCAGCACGTGAGCTGCTGGGGATCTCATTTTAACCAGATTGAACCTGTATCACCCAGAATCCTGGCTGTAATCGCTGGGCCTGAGGACTGAGTTTGTTTAAACCCCCTGGCCATCCTGAAAGCATTTCTTTATTTGAATTCACTTCCCAATAGGAAGAAAAGTCTTCTCTTTACATCATATCCATTTTAAAATGAACATTCTTAATGGCAGAGATAAAAAGCAACATAAAATAGTCATGCACTGTGCAAAAGTACTGTACTCCAAGGATAATCATGGGTAAAGGAATTGCTTTGTTTCTTTGGTCTAATTCTTCACCTCAAGAATGAGGTACTCATTTGTCCTATCTGTTTCTCCAGACACCTTTACTCCTCTCAGTCTTACCCATTTTTCAAGTGCAGTAACCTTTTAGTGACACTCTGTGACCTTGCTTGCAAGCTGGATCTTTCCAGTGGCAACATGAACCCCCCCACCTCCCCATGCTCCATCCCAGGGACAAGCAAAGTACAGTTCTGGACCGGGTTCAGTCTACTATTTGTTTTGTGATGCTTTTGAACTAAAATTTTCTTTAAAAATTTTAAAAATCACTAAAGAAAAATCAAAAGAAAAATAAGTGACACCTGAAAATTATGTGAAATTCAAATTTCAGCATGCACCCAGAGTTTTACTGGAATTCAATTATTCACACTCATTTAACTACCGTCAATGTCTGCTTTCACACTCAGAGTTGAATTGATGAAAAATCTACCTCATGATTCCCAAAGGCTAAACTATTTACTATCTGAATCTTTAAAAAATTTTTTTACTCAATTCCCTTTTAAGGGAGATCCAAATAATTTACTTTAATTTTGTCTTGTTTTACTTTTCTTTTTTTGCCATCTAGAAAGTCTTTAATATCATTATCTTTTTAGGTCTGAAGTAAGAATTCAGTGACAAGGAATTGAAAGCAGGTCTCAAACATGAGAGATAAAAAGCGTTCGAGTGTGACCTCTAGCTCAGAGAAGATACCAGGCAGGAGGCTTCTGGGTGCTTTTCTTACAGTCTGCTGTCCTGCCGTCCACTGCTCCACCTTAGTTTAAACCACTGCTACTTCTCAGTTGGAACTTAGTTGCTTCCTAACTTCATCACTTTGGCTTCTTTATTTCATTTCCATGACGATATCAGAAATAGTCCATGAAAAACAGAAACCTGTTTATAGTATTTGCTTGCTTGAAAGCAGTCAACGGTTGTATGGGGACTGGAATCCGGGTTTGGGGGTGAGGTCAGACTTTCTTCATAGTTTGTCCCTATTTCCTTCTCTAAGCCCATTGCTTCCCTCCTCCCGTTTTTCTGCCTCTTTATTTATCCAAAATTAGATTGTTCACAGCTTTGTCATAGTTGTTTCTATTCTAGAAAGGGATGACCTTTTCCCCCTTCATCCAACACGATAAGCTCCCGCTGTTATATTCTAATTTATATGTCAAAGTCAATGTTAACGTTAACATTTACTAACCTTTTATTGTCATGAGAGAATGCCTTGAACAATACTTGATATATATGTGATTGTCAATGTCCCAAAATAAAATAATCTTGATGGGTAACCGTTCTCCCCATTTTGTGGATGAGAAAATAGAGACTTAAAAAAGTCTCAAACTTGCCAAAGCCACAGGGTTGGTAAGTGACACCACTAAATCATGAACACACACGTCTCTGATTTGGAAACCCAAACCCTTGCCACAAAGCCTTCCCCACTCCACCAGTGAACGCACCTCCTGTACTATTGTGTGCAGGAAATGTTTAGCCATGGCTGTCTGTTTTATGGGGCACTGAGGAGGAAGCTCTGACTCTTAACATTTTCCAATTCAGTGGAGTAAATCCTCCTGCTCTGGCCAATTTCAAGTTGCAAATGTGACATCATTAAATGCAAATAGAAAAGAGTTGTGTAGAGGCTCATGATTGTATAGAGTCTCTGCCATTTGGGAACAATGGAAGTAAACAACCCCAAGAGCACACATCATAATACAGTAAAAGGGGAAGACATTTAGATATTTAATACCTTAGTTTTAAAAGGCAATTTATTATATTTTTTTAAAATCTCCATTGAAATGACAAGTGTCTTGGTTACTTTTCTCTCATTTCTGGGAGAAAATACCCAACATCCAAAATGAAGGAAGAAAAGGTTTATTTAGTTCATTTGTTTGTGGAGGTTTCAGTCCAAATCAGCTGGCTACAAGGTAGGGTGGCACGGCACAGGGGCAACACTTCAAAGCAGCAGCCAGAGCCAAAAGGGAGGGAAAAGTAAGTTTCTTTTCCTCCCTTATATTGTACACAACACCCCTCCTCCCAGTGCCAGTGTAGCACTCATAAAATCTCCTTGCTCTCCTCTTGCACAGGCTGAGGATATTTGCAAAGCAAGGATCCTGGCTCCCTGCTGAGTCTCTTAGATAAATTTCTAAACTTTTCAGATTGACACAATGTATCAACCATAACTGTAAGTTTAACAGCTGGCTCACAAACTTCCTGGACACTTAATAGTTTGAGTGTTCGGAGTTTGTGCAAGCAACCTCTGGCATATCATCATTCCTATGGGAAGTAAAATTGCAGACACACAGTGATTTCTGCTAGTAACAATTACAAAATGAAATGTGTAGGTCCTGTGATGAGTTTGTAGACAAAGAACAAAATATTAGGAGGGAATTGTATTTTGAGTACATTTTCCCCATATAGGGTGAAGATAGGCTTAGGTGCACAATATCTGGCATGTTCAAGAGCAGTCAAATTGAAGTCCTAACTCAATGCAACCTTAACTCAAACATCAGACTTTCCTACCATTTGTGTTCTCTCTCCTGAAAACTCAGGGAAAGCATTCTGATCTAGAGCTTGAAGGAAAAAGAAACTAATGAGAGAGTTGGCCGGCACTGCAAAGGTCTAATGAACGCAAGTTACCAGGCAGATTTGAAATACAGTACATGGATAAATTGTGCAACTGTACTTCTTGTCTGAACATTTTCAATACTGAGTTGAAATCTTGTCTTTTAGAGTAAAGCCTCTTTGTATCATTAGAATTTTATCTCATCTCTAAGAAATAGAAGTTTGTACCTCTTAGACCATGTTATCTAAGCTCTTTACCTTCTAGTTCTTTCCAGACCTACCATGTCATACAGTGCCTAACTGAAACCACATATTAACAGCAGGTCATTCTAACTATATTATTTTTCAGTTATTATTAGGAAGATTATAACTGTGAAGATATAAATGAATTATATGGTATTCACTTAATTCTCCCCTCGTTTAGATTTGGAACCATTCATTCTTAATGCTCAGTTTGGGGGGAGTTAGTGTGATACTAATGCTCCCTTTTCAGCATTGACTTTGCCTCACTATACAGCAATACCTCAGTTCATGAATGCTTCGGGTCATGAACAATTTTGGCAAAATTTTGCTTCCATTCATGAAGTCTACACTGGGTGATGATCATGACCTCAGCCATCTTCCTCATATGAACGTGAATGTGGCCATCTTCCCATGTGACCTGTAGTCTGGGCTTCGTATAGTTGAGATCATGGGTGCAGATATACCGGTGCACACTTACCATGAAACTTTTCTGTGTAGTTTTTAACACAGTATTGTGCAATATTATTCCACCCAGCATGGCTCCAAAGAAAGTGCAGAGTGAGCAGGGCTATAAAAAGAAAGTGCAGAGCTGTCCGAAGGTGACCAGAACATGCAGAGCAAGGATGGCAGGAAGAAAGTTCTTAAAGAAAATGATCATTAAATGAAAGAAGGAAATTGTAGAAAACCATGAGCCTGGTATTCATGTGACTGACCTGGCTTTGGAGTATAAGATGGTGAAATTGACAATCTCAACTATTTTGAAGAGTAGATATGCTAGTCAAGGAACTGATGTGGCAAAAGGAGTGATGATATTAACCAAAAGGATACAAGGACTGGAAGTGGTGGAAAAACTTTTGTGAGTTTGGTTGAATGAGAAACAGCTGGCAGGTGATAGTGTTAGTGAAGCTACGATCTATGAAAAAGCCAGGAACTCGTACAGGAATTTACTACAGGAAAACCCCTCTACAAATGCAAGTGATGAATTCAGAGCCAATAGAAGGTGGCTTGATAAATTCCCCAAGAGAAATGGCGTCTGCAGTGTGGTAAGACATGGCAAGGCTTCTAGTTCTGACAAGGCCACTGCAGAAACCTACAAGAAAGAACTGGTGAGATTCATGAAGGCAGAAGGGTACATCACAACCAAGTGTTCGACTGTGAGAAAACAGGGCTCCTCTGGAAAAAGTCAAACAAAACCCATATGTGCAGGAGCAAAAGGCATGGCAGGGGCACAAGCCCATAAAGGACAGACTAATCCTTTTGCTATGTGCAAACACTAGTGCCAATTTGAAGATTAAGCCACTCTGACGCACCATTCTCAGAACCCATGCTTTCAAGCAACAGAATGTGAAAAAGGCCAGATGCCTGTCATATGGGGGGCCAGTGTGAAAGCTTGGATCACAGGGCAATTGCTCATGGAATGGCTACGAGAGGTGCTCCCACCCACAGTTAAGAAACATCTTTGTGACAACTAACTACCTGAAAGGTGCCTTCTTCTGACTGACAATGCCCAGGGCCCCCACCCCCACCCCATCCTTGGTGTATGATTTGGAGACCAAGTGTGACTTTGTAAAGGTCAAGTTCCTCTTTCCCAACACGACGCCTTTTCTGCAGCCCATGGATCACAAGTGATCTGCAACTTCAAGAAGCTTTGCACAAACGTGCTCTTCACCAGGTGTTCTAACATCACCAAAGAGATGTCCTTGACTCTGAAAGAGTTCTGGAACATTTCAAGATCTCCAGTGCATCAACCTCACTGACAAAGCCTGGACAAGATGTCATGTGCCAGACTTTAACTCAGAGGTTGGAGGAAATCGTGGCCAGAATGTGTCACTGAATGTGACTTTGAAGGGTCCGATGCACAGGGAGTGGAGGAGAGTGTGACCATGGGCAGGAGTATACGTTGGACCCACTGCTGCAGACTGAGAGGAGCTTGCTGAGGACCATGAGGAGGAGCTGATGATGGGAGAATTTGTTGAACTCCAGAGTGAGCAGTGGAAGGCATTTGTTGAGGGGTATTCCACTGCAGAAAAGGGAGACAGGGCAGTGAGCAGGGGCATGATAAAATCCATCGTGGAAAAATGGAATGAGTGACAGGATTTCTCTGAGAAGCGCCACCCCAACATGACTGTAATTAACAGAGGATTGAATCTGATGGATCACAGTGCGTCCTCTCATTTCCAGAAACACCAGCAGCACAGGAAAACATAAAGTGACATTAGACAGTCTTTTCATCAGAACTGATCCTGCAGACAAAAGACAAAGATGAGACAAAAGCCCGTCATGAACTCTCCCCATTGTCCTTATGGAAGGGGACTCTCTTTCCGAACAAGTCTCCTCTCCGCCCACCTTGCTGTCCTCCATGCCAGAAGCCCTCTCAAGCAAGGTTATTGTTCTCGCTCTTCATACTATCCCGTCATTATACTTTGTTTCACTTTTTTGTAGTTAAAAATACACATGATTGAGAATGTATTAACTTTATTTACACTGAACTTTATGGGGAGATTTGATTCTGTTCATGACCAACTCAGTTCACGACCAGAATCATGGAACTAATTGAGTTTGTGAATGAAGGCACCACAGTATACTTGGGTTTGTTTATTCTTTTCTTTTCTTTCCTTCTTGTCCTTTTATTTTCCTTTCTCTTTCATTTATTTTCCCCTTATTTTAGTTGTAAGGTTCTGGGCAGCAGAAGACATTTTCTCATGTGAAAAGTATACAGGTGACCATGATCCCAGAAAAAAGAATGTATCTTCATTTTAATCACCTTGTTTGCAATGCAATTACAAATGAAAAACTTCTACCTTACTAGTCTTTAAAAGTGCAATATAAGCTTCAATTTTGTTTTGATTAAATTTGTCAACATTGAAATAACCATGACCAAAACTCAAGGGAAAAGACTGTGCAAGAGGAGAATTTTTTTACAGGAGGAAGAACCACAGAACTCACAACAAAGCCATTTATGAAATCAGATTTATCAACTTTCATTAAGAATTTAAAACTCACCCACAAAAGCCAGGCATGGTGGTGCATGCCTTTAATCCCAGCACTCAGGGGGCTGCGGTAGGAGGAGCATTGTGAGTTCGAGGCTGACTTGGGCTACAATGTGGGCGCAAGCCCAGCCTGAGCTACATAGTGGGAACCTGTCTCAAAAAATTAGGGCCAGGGGTTTGACAGTGGCTAAAGTGCCTGTCTGGCAGGTGCAAGCTTGTGGGTTTGATCCCCCCAGTACCACAATAAATAAATAAATAAATAAATAAATAAAATAAAACTCACCCCACCCCAGAGACCTCTGCAGCGGGGCGAGCATGGACCTTCGCCTGGCAGCACCTCCCCCACCCCAGAGACCCACACAGCCTGTGGATCATTCATGGCAGCACCTCCTTCTCCACCCCAGTGTCTTCAACAGCCCAGGGACCATCAACACCCTGTCCACTACCTGCAGAACCTCAGTGGGCTGGTGGAAGCATCATCAAACTCTCACCCACACAGAGGACTCCAGCGGGTCTGCAACTGTGTCGTGAGTTCCCCCCTTGAGTAGAGGACATCAGTGGGTCAGCAGGAGCAGCAAGGAGCCCTTCTCTTCAGCTGTAGGGTTTTGGAAGCAAGAGTGTGGGAAAGTCCTTCTTCCATACAGAAGACATGGGGTGGGTTGAGGAGAAGGCTGGCAAGGCCTCCCCCAACCTGGACAAACTGGAAAGGGCCTAGGAGACCCCCTATGACACAGTAGGGTCCCAGTTAAGGCACACAATATAGCCAGGTAAATCTGGCAGCATGGAACAGTCTAAAACCACAGTAACAAAAGAAGCTAAGGGTTCACTTGAATTAATACTCCTAGGCTAGTCAGCCTGGGGAGAAAATAAGACTCACCCAAAAGGATCTGCAGGAGGAATCCAAGTGACTGGCCCCTCCAGTTCATTGAGGGACTCAGCAATTGGACAAAAATCACCCACACAATAGGACCCTAAGACACAACAGTCACTAGAGACAAGTGGGATTGAAAGACCAAAATATTAACCCAAGAGGTGAAAATGATAAGACAAAAAAGCGAAATGCAATCTCAAATGTCTAGTCCATCAGGAAGAATTATACGGGACATTGAGATAGAGGATATTGGAAGTCACACACGTGAAATTTCTGAACAGATAGCAAGTGAAATAAAGAAACAAATCCATGAAGCTATAGAGGAAATCAGATGAGAAATAACCTCTCAGGTAAAGAAAGAAATGACAATCTATGTAAAGGAATTAAGCAGCATATCTAGAGAAGACACAGATTAAAAAAGTACAGGAGCATGGGAAAATGATGGAAACCTTGAATGAGCAACTTAGAAAGCAAATAGAATGCATGAAAAAAATTCAGGGAGATATCCAGGAAACGCAAAACTCCACTGAAAGTTGGCAAAACCATTTAAATAAAGCTGAAGATAGACTTTCAGACCTCAAAGACAGGATCACAGCTAGTGATCATGAAAGGAAAGAACTTGTAAAACAACAAAACAGCAAGAAATAACAATTCAACAGCTTCAAGATGATGCAAAGAGAACCAGTATAAGACTGATAGGCATCAATGAAAATGCCGGAGTCAATGCAACTGACTTAAAAAAACTGTTCACAGAAGTAACAGTGGAAAATTTCCCCCCAAATGGGAAAAGAATCAGATATGCAGATAAGTGAGGCATATAGAATGTCAAACAGTCATAATTAAAATAAATCTGCACCAGACATAAAATAATTAAGATCCCAGACATACAACATAAAAACAGAATAATAAAAGCTGTTAGAGAAAAGACACAACTCACCTACCAAGGAAAGCCCATTAGAATCATGGCAGACTTTTCAACATGAATGCTCAAGTTAAGATGAGTTTGGAGTGAAGTATTTCAAGCCCTGAAAGAAAACAGCTTTCAGCCCAGATTGAGGTACCCTGCAAAACTTTCTTTCAAAACTGATGGAGAAATAAAATACTTCCACGACAAAGAGCAACTGAAGAAATTCATGTTTACCAAGCCAACCTTAGAAAGAATACTGAAAGACATAATAGAGAGAGACAAAAATGACTACAATTCTCAGAACAACACCAGAAAAAAATGACCAGGCAGGGCAAACAATTAAACGAGGGGGAAAAGCAGGAAACCAACAACAGGGAAATAACATGACAAAGTTAAGCCAGTGCATATCAGTTATATCTATCAATGTAAATGGCCTCAATTCACCAAATAAAAGAAATAGGATAACAGAATGGATCAAGAAACAAGATCCAACAATATGCTGTATACAAGAAACACATCTGACTCAAAAGGAAACTCATATACTAAAATTCAAAGGATGGAAAAAATATTCTTTGTGATAGGAACCCCGAAAAAAGCAGGCATAGCTATTTTGTTTGCAGAGAGTGAAACTTCAAATCAAAAATGGTCAAAAAAGATAAAGAAGGTCATTAAATACTTGTTAGAGGAAAAATTCAAGAGGAAGAACTAACAATCATAAATATATATGCACCAAATACAGGAGCACCCAACTATATAAGACAAATACTAATGGATATGAAAAACCAAATATGCAATAACACAATTATAACAAGGGACCTTAATACCCCATTGTCACATAGAGATAAATCAACTAGACAAAAAGTTGACAAATAAATAACAGGACCTAATCAAACCTGTGAACAAATGGACTTAGTAGATGTTTAAGGAGTGTTCCACCCAACATCAGAATACACATTTTTCTCAGTTGCACATGGGATGATCTCTAAAACAGACCATATATTAGCCCATAGAACATACTTAAGTAAATGCAAAGGGACTGAAATTATCCCATGCATATTATCTGATCATAGTGCACTGAAATTGGAAATTAACAGTAAAAGAAACTGCAAAACCTATATAAACACATGGAATTAAATAACCTCTTGAACAACCAATGGGTTACAAATGAAGTTAAAAAAGAAATTAAACAATACCTAAAATTTAAAGAAAATGCAGATACAGTGTAGCAAAACTAGTGGGCTACAATGAAAGCGGTCCTAAGAGGAAAATGTACAGCAATAAATTGTCACATCAAGAAAACATAACAAGCACAAATAAACAACCTTATGCTACACCTCAAGCTTCCAGAAAAAAGAAGAGCAAGTCAAACCCAAAGCTCACAGAAGAGAGGAAATTACAAAGATCAGAGCAGAAATTAATGTAATTGAGACTAAGAAAATAGTACAAAGAATTAATGAATCAAAGAGCCGGTTCTTTGAGAGAATAAACAAAATTGATAATCCTCTAGTCAACCTTATCAAGAAAAAGAAAGAAAAAACTCAAATTCATGCAATAAGGAATGAACAGGGAGAAATTACTAAAGATCCCATGGAAATTAAGAAGATCATGAATACGTACTTTGAAAATCTTTACTCACATAGGGTGGAAAACATAGAGGAAATGGACAAATTCCTAGAAACTTATGAACTAACAAAGCTGAGTCAAGAAGATATAATGATTTCAAATAACCCAACATCAGCTACTGAAATTGAAAACATGATTAAAAACTTACCAACAAAGAAAAGTCCAGGTTCTGATGGATTCACAGCTGAATTCTACAAGAAATTTGGAGAAGATTTAATGCCAATACTACTCAAACTCTTCAATGAAATTGAAAGTGAAGCAATCCTCCCTAGCTCATTCCTGGAGGCAAGTATTACTCTGATACCAAAACCAGAGAAAGACCCAACCAAAAAGGAGAACTATAGGCCAATTTCCCCAATGAACATCGATGCAAAGATTCTCAATAAAATACTGGCAAATAGAAAGCAGTATATCACCAAGAAGATTATACATCACTACCAAGTGGGATTTATTCCAGAAATGCAAATCAATAAATGTAATATACCACATCAATAAGGCCAAAGACAAAAATCACAGGGTCATCTCAATAGATGCAGAAAAAGTTTTTGATACAGTCCAACACTCGTTCATGATAGAAACCTTACAGAAACTTGAAATAGATGGTATCTACCTCAATCTGATAAAAGCCATCTATGACAAACCAACAGCCAACATTATACTAAATGGACAAAAACTGAAAGCTTTCACTCTAAAATCAGGAACAAGACAAGGATGTCCACTCTCACCTCTCCTATTCAATATAATTCTGGAAACATTAGCCAGAGCAATCAGACAAGACAGAGAAATAAACAGAATAAAGATAGGAAAGGAAGAATTTAAAGTGTCACTATTTGCAGATGACATGGTACTCTATGTAGAAGACCCTAAAAACTCCATCAAAAGGCTACTAGAGTTAATAAACAAATTCATCAGTGTAGCTGGATATAAAGTCAACACTCAAAAATCAATTGCATTTCTGTACACAAACAACAAACCCCTGAGAGAGAAATTATGGAAATAAAACTTTTCACAGTAGCATCCAAAAAAAAAAAAAAAAAGAAATACTTAGGAATCAACCTAACAAAGAATGTAAAAGACCTGTATGCTGAAAACTATAGTACTCTAAAAAAGGAGACTGAAGAGGATGTTAGAAAAAGGAAAGTTATCCCTTGCTCTTGGTTAGGGAGAACCAACATTGTGAAAATGGCCATGCTCCCAAATCTGTTATACAGATTTAGTGCAATCTCCAACAAAATATTATTAACATATCTTACAGATCTAGAGAAAACACTCCTAAAATTCATCTGGAACCAGAAGAGACCTAGAGTAGCAAAGGTAATTCTAGGCAACAGAAACATGGCAGGAGGCATCTCAATCCTTGACTTGAAATTATACTACAAAGCTACAGTGATAAAATCAGCATGGTACTGGCAAAAAAATAGACTTGAGGATCAATGGAACAGATTAGAAGATTCAAATACGAGTCCAAAGACACTCAGCTACCTTATATTTGATAAAGGGGCTAAACATGTTCACTGGAAGAAAGATAGCCTCTTTAATAAATCTTGCTAGAAAAATTGGCTTTCCACATGCCGAAGAATGAAACTAGAACAATGTCTATCACTATGCACTAAACTAAAGTCAAAATGGGTCAAAGATCTAAATTTTAGAAGAGAAACACTAAATTTACTGGAAGACAAGGTAGGTAAAAATACTGAAGACATAGGGGTAGGCAAAGAGTTCATGCACAAAGTGCAAACTGCACACGAAGTACTTCAAAGAATCAACAACTGGGATCTCATTTTATTAAAAAGCTTTCGCACCTCAAAAATAATCACCAATAAAGTGAAAAGAAAGCCCACAGAATTGGAAGGAATTTTAGCCAACTGTCCCTCAGACAAAGGAGTTATATACAGAATAGATAAAGTATTGAAAAACATTAAACTTCCCAAAGTCAAAGACCCAATCCAAAGATGGGCATCTGAGATGAACACACACTTCTCAGATGAAGAAATACAAATGGCAAAGAAATAAATGAAGAAATGCTCAACATCACTGGTCATTTGAGAAATACAAATTAAGACAAAATTGAGAATCCATCTCAGTCCAGAAAGAATGGCTGCCTTCAAGAAATCAACTGATAACAAATGTTGGCAGGGCTGTGGGGAAAATGGAAGTCTTCTCCACTGTAGGTGGGAGTGTAGACTGGTGTGACCACTGTGGAAATCAGTATGGAGTTTCCTCAAAAAGCTAGGATTGGAAATCCCCTTAAATCCAGCTATTCCCCTTCTGGGTATTTTCCCAGAAAAATTGAAAGTGTCATGTCACAGTGATATATGTGCACCCATGTTTAAAGCAGCACAATTTGTAATAGCTAAATCTTGGAAACAAGCAAAAAGCCCATCAACTGCAGAATGGATGAAAAATGAGGTATTTTTATAAAATGGAATATTACTCAGCTATACAAATGGATGATCTTGAGGCTTTTATAGGTAAATGGAGGCAACCTGAGACTATACTCGTAAGTGAAATAAATTAGACTCACATTTGTAAATATCGTATTTTGTCCCTAGTGTAAAAAATACGTAAAGACTAAAAAAAAAATTGAAAGAGTAATAAGATCCAAAATGTACAATAGATATTGAAATAAGGAAAGGGAAAGAAAGTGCTCAAAATTAAAGAACAGTTTCTTACACTAGGGAGACACTACGGTATTAACACATGTGGGTTTGATTTATTTCACTTATGAGTATGGTCTCAAGAAACTGAAAAAGTATATATGATCCAAAATCTATTACAAATACTATGGAAGGGTGAAAAACAGCTCAAAGAGCAAAAGTAACTGAGAAGGGAAAAGGGGGAAAGAGGGAAGGGAAAAGGAAAAGACATAAGTCCATATATATATATATGTAAGATAATTAAAACAAACACACTGCTGAATGTATTCGTTATTGAGAAAGAACAATTAATACTGATATGATTAGATCAATTTTACATGTCTATATCTGTTAATGTAAACAACCATTTTAAAGATAATGATATGCAATATTGCAACCATTGTCAACTTTCTATCATCCTGTTTTGTAAACCTGTAATGTTACTGTTGTGCATTTACTCTAGTCATTTGTTTGTCTGTTTTGTTTTTTGTCTTTGTTATATATGTCTTATATATATACACCTATAAAGCTGCTGTATGCATGAAATAAAATGATAAATACAAAGCATTTGGTGCAGTGCCTGAGAGGCAGTATTCAATGAATGTCATACTCCCATATGCCATGCTAACAGAGGAAAAAAATCACTATAAATAACAGCACCCTGGAAGCCTAGATTTGTGTGTGTGTGCCTTTGGATATCTCCCAGGGCTTCATGAATAAACAATATTATTTGCAATCTGTGGCCCTAAATTAGTGCTTCTCAAAAACTTAATGTAAATAAGACACCCCAAGACCTTCTTTACAGGCGGCTTCTGATTCAGCAGGTGTAGAGCAGAGTCTGAAATCTTCACAGGCTTCCCGAATATGATGCCAGCGCCTCTGGACCCTGGACCAGGTTTGGTAGGGAGACCCCGAACCACTCACAGAAAGAATTTCTGCAATTATCTCACCTCAGACTCAGTCACAGTGCTGTTCTTTCAGAGAAAGTCTTCATAGAACTCTACCTTCTGAGGAGTTTTTGTAAACCACTAAACAAATGCATGCTTATTAACCATTAGGGCCACTTAGCAGACTTTCACCTCAGAATTTACTTGAAGGTTTATCCCTTTGTTTCTGAAAGTGAGCCCATATCTGCTGCATATTTATGAAAGATGAAGTGGTGGAAGACACTTTACACTAATCAAAATTTAACTGCTAATCTTCCATTTTTTAAAATGTGGTTATCAAAGTCAACTTATTTAACCTTTTGCAACCTCAATTACTCCATCTGAAAATGGTTTTAGTAATGGTAACCCGATGAATCCTTGGTGTCAAATTATATTTATGTGTATTTCTAAAGTGAGAGGTAGAAGGAAGAAAGAGGAAGGATAGAGGCAGCAAGAGACCTAAAACAAGACACACACACTTACATGCACACACAGAGAGGGAGAGAGAGGGGAGAGAGAGGAGAGAGAGAGAGAGCGAGCGAGAGAGAGAGAGAGAGAGAGAGAGAGAGAGAATGGATTAATGTTTCCTGGTAGGTGCTCTAGAATAAGTAGTGCAAATAACTTCTATTACTATTACTTGTGAACCCATCAGCATTCATTTCTATTTTCATCAAGTAATTTTTAAGGGTCCAGGGTCATAGACCTGGAAAGTAACATCATTCTGGAGATGGAAGCAAACTGTCCATGTTTCTATGTTTCTCAGGGACCTTTCTGCCCTGAAGATAAATCTGTCAGTCCTCTCTCTGCTGGGTTTTGATAGAGAACACGGGTCCTAAGAAGCAAACATGCACGCATGTGTCTATATACAGAGCTCAAATTAGATTATCCACCTTCGGTCCTGTGGTCAAGATTCCAATTTGCTTCAAATTCAGTAAGCAGCGATTTGTGTTTAAAATTCATCCCCACACATGCTCCAAACAAGGAAAAGTCTCCAAAGTCCCTGAGAAGTGAAGTTGTTCTTACTTAATTCCCTTTGGGGCCTGGAGTCTTTGGGTGAGCATTGGACAGCCAGACCACCCTTCTATGGAGGGAGAATGCCATTCTGAGGTACATACGTCATGTTTTGGTTAAAACTGTATTTCCCTTGAGTACATTTTGTTTTCCTTTCCTAATGGATGCATTAACTGCACTTGACTGCAAAGAAAGAGTACCAAATTTTGTGATAGAATATAATGGAATTTTGAAGTGCTTTGGGCTATTTGTTAGCTATAGTGCAGGGAGGCATGACAACCGCTGGGGGATTTCTCCCCGTTCTAGATGTGCAATGGCTCTCTGGAGATTGCTCCCCACTCTAGACACGATGACTACGGGCGGGATGCAGCTCTCCATGGACTTCACTATGACATAAAAGCTCCAGACCCAGGTTTGCAGTGTTACAGATGGAAGAACAAGAGAATTACCACCCAAATCCACAACTCAGTATGTGGATAGGGACCACAGAAGTGAAGACCTGTTCAGGACCCTTACCATCACATTTTTTTTGGAGTTAAACTGAAGCTTGGACCTGGGCCCCTCATTTTTAGTTAAGCATTCTTTTGACAAAATTCTGCCCTTCCATTTACCTATAACAGCCTCAATGTGATCCATCTTTACAGCTGAGTACTACTCCATTGTATAAAAGTACCACATCTTTTTTATCCATTCCTCGGTTGATGGGCATTTAGGTTGTTTCCAAGATTTGGTTATTACAAATTGTGCTGCTATAAACATGGGTGCACATATATCACTGTGGTATGATGTGACATGAGACCATACTCATAAGTGAAATACATCAGACTCACATGTGTAAATACCATATTGTCTCCCTAGTGTAAGAAACTGAAAAAGTAAATAAGATACAAAATCTTCAGTAAATATTGTTGAAGGATAACAAACTGCCCAAAGGGGAAAAATAAATCAGATAAGGAAAAGGAGAAAAGAAGGAAGAGAAAAGAGAAAAGATACAAATTTGAATATATACACTTAAGATAGCTAAGAGGATTGTGTTACTAATTCTATTAGTTCTTGGAAAAAAACAGTTAATATTCATAGGATTAGATGAATTTTTCAAGTCTATACCTGGTAGTCTGAGTAACTCTTTTGAAGATAACTACGCAAAATAACAACCTTAGTTATGTTCCTACCACCTTGTTGTGCAAGCTTGCATTGTTATTGTTTCGGGCTCTTTGTTACTGTTATTTGTTAGCGTCTTTTGTTTCTTGTGTTCTTTGTAATTTGTGACTTTTTGTTTTGCCTTTCCCTCTAATATAGAAAGGACAGATGTATATGTATAAGCTTATACAAGCCTAGAACTTCTAAAGAGTTTACAAGAGTTGATTTTATTATGAGTGATGGTATAAACAGCTACTTTGAAGAAAATGAGACCTTATGGTAGCCATTGCTGATTTCCTATCATCCTGTTGTGAAGTCCAGTAATGCTTATATCCTTTGTTTTGACTTCTTAGTCTGTTCTGTATTATTTGATTTCATTATTGCATGAAAGTATGGACAACTGTTTTGAAGAGAACAAGAGACATTATGATAGCCATTGTTGATTTTTCTATTGTCAGGTTTTGAAGGCCTGTAACGCTTTCATTCTTTTGTTTTTATCGGTTTTATACTATTGTGTTTTGTTGGAATTCATTGTGTGTGAAGATATGGACAACTATTCCAAAGAAAACAAGAGATGTTATGGTAGCCACTGTTGATTTCCTGTTCACTTGTTTTGAAATCCCGTGTTGCTTGCATTGTTTTGTTCTGATCTGCTTTCTTCTGTTGTTTTGTTTTGCTTTATTCTCTTTAAAATAAAATTTAAAAAAAATTCTGCCCTTCCAATGAAACTAACATTACATAATTTCTTGTTTACAGCAAGGTTGAGCAGTTTGTAAATATATACATAACCTCTGCTTCCCGTGGTCAACCAGATTGAATAACAAAGGATTACAATGGACAACTGAGCAACTGCTTCTGAGTCAATCCTCACCCTTAGAATCTCCTTCCTAATCCTCCCTTTCTGGTCCAAGGACCTCTTGGGTTGTTTCCCAAGCTGGCATGGTGCCTTTGCTCTCTTCAGAATTGTACAAGCCCTTGTGATCAACTATCATTTTGCTTTGTGGCTCTCTGGTTTTTGTGCATGGGAGTAGCTTGACCTTAAACCCATAGCTTTAACCTAGTCCTTCCTCCAGTCCTCCAACCAGCCTTATTTGCTGCAGCCACAATTCTGAGAAGAGGAAAAGGAAAGACTCTTCTCTCACTGTGGTTCAACTTTGCCCGGGGTGAGACAGTCACTTTGGCTTTCAACACTTTCTAGTTAGAAGAGCAGTTTCAGTGTCCTCCCACCAAACTCTGCTCCTTAGGAATTTGTCACAAATCTTTGTGAAAACTAAGCCAGAATATGATCTCTGAAGTAAGAACTATTCTACCCAGGTCTTCAGAGTAGGAGGCCAATCCTCAAATATGATAAGGCCCTAATACTCTTAAATGGCAAAATCAGATTTTAAGTCCATTTCCACCTGCTTCTATTGTCATAGCTTCCCCGGGAATCCACATTACTTCTGTAATGCACTTGTATATCAAAGGTGGAGGGGAGAGATTTATTAGCAGGCAGGTCTTCAGTTTCTAGGAAATTGCAACCTGGACTCCTCAAAGAAAGGAAAAGCAGCTGAGCATATACTGCCTTTGCATGATCCTTTTGGACCTTTAAGTGAAGACTTTGTGGCAATCATAAAAAGTCTAGAAGGACCTGGACCACTGGTAAATTTCCAACTTTTGATTAGGACTGATAAACCTGAGGGAATAAGTTCTGTTTTCCCCCAGTGTACAGTGGAACTAATAACTAGAATTTTCTTTGTAGCAAATGGGGAGTAATACAATCCACACCACCAACCCATCTGTCTCTCTACGAAATAATGATGCCAGTGATGATGGTGATGATAGTGATTGTGATGTCCAAGTCAAAATGAAGACAGGGAAGGGAAGGAAGAAGCACACCCCACAAAGACCAGGCAGTATAACAGGCACTCTCCGGAGAAGCATTCTACAACGTCTCATAGCCTTATGATGAAATGGTCACTCGGATATTATAAATGATGAATCTGAGTCTCAGATGGTCTCTTAGTACAAAGTAGTTTGCTGGTTAATCTTGATTGTCATCTTGACTGAATCAAGAGACTCCTGGAGAGGTGACTGAATTGTGAGGATTAGTTCATAGCTGAGGAGTTCATAGCTGAATGGATTAAAATGAGGTGAGGCCCATTTGGAGGAAGGTAGGTAATGGGGACTTGATCTTGGGTGCCATATACTGTGGCTCGACCATTCTTCTCTGGCATTCTTCCCCCATTCTGCCTCTCAGCTGCCACAAACTAAGTACCTTTGCAATACTCTTCGGCCATGATGTTCCTGCCTTATAGCCAGTGACCATGGACTGAATCCCTTGAAAACATGAGCAAAAATAAATGCTTCTTCCTTTCAATTTGTACAGTATGTTGGATATTTTGTCCTATCAATAGAAAGCTGACAAATGTAAGAAGCAGGACTGGGAGTATTTTAGAGGCAGGTCCTTTTCTCTTTTCCATTATCTGTAACCATTCAGTGCACTAATTTAGACTCATGACTGTTTTGTGACAGCAGAAGCCCATATTGTCTTTCATGTGTGGATTTCAGCAATTGTAGAAATGTGGGTTACTGTCAGAGGATTTCAGTGTTAATGACTAAACCAGAGGCAGATATTCTGAATCACACCCCTCATCCCCTAGGGGACAATCTCTTGCATGCCCCTTCCTCTGGGGTGCATGAGATTTGTGATTGCAGTAATTCTATCACAATCAT
>RJWM01018643.1:0-40660 GCA_004363535.1 Dasyprocta punctata
GTGTTTAACTTTGGGTGATTATTATAAAACAGTATTACAAACCCTGTGTCCTGTATGTAGTTGTTCTCCCTGTAACCCCTGACTACAACACACCCCAAATAACACACTTAATCATTTATTAGAGTCGGAGTCAGTCCTTTGAAAGAGATACATGGGCACTCAAGAAGCCATTCTGTGGGCTCGACATGCTCCGAACATTCTGGAAGGATTCCCGGAGTGGGGAAGATCTCAGTGGAGACCCTAAGGATGGATCACATGCATTGAGCAGAGGAGTAGGCATGTGCAAAGGTCCCAGGGTGAACCAAACCAGGCAGTCGAGGCTGACTCTGTAACAAACAGCCCTGCATTTTTTATTATTATTATTTTTTTTTTTGCAGCACCAGGGATTGAACTCACAACCTCACGCCTGTCAGACAGGTGCTTAAGTCACTGAGGCAAACTCCCAGCCCTAGTTTTTTGAGGCAGGGTTGCACTGTGTAGCTCAGGCTGGCCTTGCGCTCGCGTTGTAGCCCAAGCCGGCCTCGAACTCACAACGCTCCTCCTACCTCAGCCTCCCGAGTGCTGGGATTAAAGGCGTGCGCCACCACGCCCGGCTAACAGCCCTGCAGTTTAACCAACTGAAGGTCGTGAATATTTCCTGCTTTTCTCAGTGTAATGCAGGTGCCATGGCTCAGGGGTGCAGGTTCCCTTGTGGCAGCCGTTACTGGGGTGAGAAGGACCATGCTGAGAGGCACTGACGTGGCACTGGCCTTCCTTCTGCCCCGTCCCTGGCCCAGAGCTCGCCCCAGCTGCTGCCCTTTGCCACACGCCTCTGGCCTCTCTGCCCCAGCTCTGGTGTCCCCTGGGAGCCGGGAGGGCTCCGCTTTCACCAAGCAGACAGGTGAGCCCAGTGCTGTGTTCCGGGGCAACATGATCCCAGGTTGGGCCCGGTTCCCATTTCAAGGGCGGGCGAGGAGAGTGGGCGGCCGCCGGCCACTGCCTGGGTCCTGCTGCCCAGCAGACCCTGAGCCCAGACCACCAGCCCTGGGCAGCGCTGGGCCCAGGCGTTTCGGCTCTGGGGTCTCGAACCTGTTTAGGGGGCTCCAGGGTTGCTCCCAGTTAGGAAGACACACAGCCCTGGGCCCAGGGGCAGAGGGGCATGGCTTCTTACCCTCTGTCCCTTATGGAAACATCTCTGAATAGAGGCAGCAGCCGTGTGGCTCAGTGGTGAGCGCACACACAATCTCCTCGGGGTGCCTGCTGCAGTCAGCACGCAGCAGGGCGGTGGGCTCCCGGGTGGTCTCCCTTGTCCCCTGCCAAGAGGGCTGTGTGTTTTGTGGGTGATTTCCACCAGTAGAGATTGCAGTCCCCCAAGGTGGGACTTCCATCTGTCATGGTCACAGGCACAGCGGCCCCCAGTGCTTCAATCTAGTGTAGGTGTTTAAGGTTTGTTGAATGAATACCAGAAAGCGCAGGGACAGGAGCTCCGGTTGGTGCAGGTGAGGGAGTGGGCAGTGCTGTGAAGGGTGCTACCTCTTCCCCCTTTGCCAGAGGCTGGGCGAGGGCCTGGGCAACGGCGTGAGTTCCCCCCTCCACACGCAGTTGTGGGCAGGTCGCCCCAGCTTCTCTGAGCCAGCTGCCCTGCCCTGCCGTCTGAGGTTTCAGGGATCTCTCCGTGGTGAGCTCAGGTCCCTGCTGGCCTTGGCCGGAAGGCAGGAAGCACCCCTGCAGCCGTGCCCTTCTCTTTCTTTCTTTCTTTTTCTTTTTTCAATAAGGAAAGGGGTTTAGAGTGGGCGTGGAGGCCAAAGACCTGGGCGGCCTGTGCCACAGAGCGCTCCAAGCGCGGCTCACAGCGTCTGCGAGCCGCACCATGGCCTGGCTCCGGGGACCGGGCGGGACCTGGGGCTGCCCCCGCCCCCGGCAGCACTGTTCCCAGCTTCCTGCTGAGTGGGAGGCGAGGGAGCGGCTGCGCGGGGTGCAGCTAATTCATTACCCGCGGCGCCCGCGTGATTCATCAGCACGATTGCCCTGCGTGGGCCGAGCGCAACGTGCTTTCCCTTTTCCCACTGAGAAGCGCCCGGCGGGAGGTGTAGGCACGGGGTCTGCCGGGCACGGACGGGGGGCCGCGCAGGGGCGAGGCCCTGGCAGCCTGGCCTGGGTGCCGCCCGTGCCCACGGAGCCGGCTCCTAGCATGTGGCTGGGGGTGTCTGAGCGCCTCCTCCACGGCAGATGTTCCCGGGCTGAAATGGCGAGGGGGGTCCTGGACGCTCAGCCGTCCGCGCTGCTGGGGCTCCCCAGCTCCTCGGCTCCTGTGCCTGCCTCCCCCGGAGGTCCCCCCAGGGGGTAAAGGGGGCGCCTGGAGGCCCTGTGCACCCAGCTCTGCCGTCTGGGCTCCGCGCCACCTCGGCTGAGTACCCCTCCCCATCCTCCCCAGGATCGAGGTTCGAAGCTGGGTCCCTGGGTCCCCTGTTACCTGGCACCCGAGACACCCTGCCCAATGAGAGCTGCTATAGCTCTCACTTCCCTCCCTTTACCCAGCAAATCCCTGTTGTGTCGGGGTGAAAGGAGCCAGGAACATGTGTGGGGGACAAAGTCAGGTCAGGATCGCTGGTGGGCGGTGCTCTGGAAGAGCTGGGGACACTGAGTGACGGAAATGGGACATGGGATGGGTGTGCGCGTGCCAAGACACACCCACCTGTACTCTTAGGCTCTTCGCAGTTTGCTTTATGTAGAGTTTGCCTTTTTTTCCCTGCCTCCACCCCCATGGGCATCTCATTATGCTACCCAGGTTGGTCTTCCACTTCCTGTACTCAAGGGATCCTCCTGCCTCGGCTTCCCTACTAGCTGGGGCCACAGGTGGGGGCCACCGTGCCGGGCTCCCACGTTGATGACTTAAATTTTTCCTTCCTGTGGGGACGGCAGTAGGGTGGGTGGAGGCAGGCTGTTGCCCCGAGGTCTGCCCGTTCGGCCAGTTTCCGTGGTCACAGCGCTGTTGTGAACTGTGACCTCCCCTCACCATGCAACCTTGAACTCCCCCCGCATGGGGCCTCTTCCCCAAGAGTTTCCGGCCGCGTCGGGTTCAGCGCCCAGGGCTGCAGCCACTCTGCCGGGGTTCAAATCTCCGTGGCTGCCCAGCCGGGGCCCTTGGGGGAATCACCCTGACTCCGCGTCAACCGGCTCCCGTCGAAGCTCTGAGCCTCGGTTTGTCTGGGGCGAGAGGGAAGGTGCTTCCGCCCTCGGCCCGCGTAGCCCCGCACCATCCAGGACGTCGCCGGGGCCTCGGCACCGACGGCCGCGTGGGGAGCGCCGAGCCCTCCCGTGCCCGGTGTGGAAGGGACGCGCCCCTCCTCGAGGGCCTTTACCGAGACCCGGACCCTGCGGGGTCTCGAGTTCCCGCCCACGACCCGCGCCCAGCCGCTCTCAGCGGCGGGCGTGCAGACCCGCGGGGGCGGGGCGGCAAGGGAGCTCCGCCCCTGCCCGGCGCTCATTGGCCGCTGCGCGCGCGTCCGGGGTTGCCAGGGCGACGCCTCCTAACAGCCTGCCCGCGCCGACCCGAGCCAGAGCCTCGCGGAGCGGCGGCGGGGCCCAAGCAGCACCTCCTGCCGGCCCGGCCCGGCGCGGGGCGCCCCCTCCGGCGCGGGCGCAGCCGGGCGGGGGTCTCCGAGGCCCGGCGGGCGGGGCGGAGCGATGCGGGGCGGCGGCGGCCCCGGCCGGGGCCCCTGACGATGGGCATCGCGGAGTCCACGCCGGACGAGCTGCCGCCGGACGCCGAGGAGCAGCTGCGCAGCGGCGAGCAGCAGCTGGAGCTGAGCGGGCGGCGGCTGCGGAGGCTGCCCGGCGCCGTGTGCGCGCTCGGCCGCCTGCAGAAGCTGTACGTGAGCGGCGCGGGGCTGCGCGAGCTGCCCGAGGAGATCGAGGAGCTGCGCGAGCTGCGCATCCTGGCGCTGGACTCCAACAAGCTGGAGCGCCTGCCCGACGGGCTGTGCCGCCTGCCGCGCCTCGCGCGCCTCTACCTGGGCGGCAACCGGCTGCGCGCGCTGCCCGCCGACTTCGCGCAGCTGCAGAGCCTGCGCTGCCTCTGGATCGAGGGCAACTTCCTGCGGCGCTTCCCGCGGCCGCTTCTGCGCCTCGTGGCGCTGCAGTCGCTGCAGATGGGCGACAACCGGCTGCGCGCGCTGCCTGCCGAGCTCCCGCGCATGACCGGGCTGCGCGGGCTCTGGCTCTACGGGAACCGCTTCGAGGAGTTCCCGCCCGCGCTGCTGCGTATGGGACGCCTGCACATCCTCGACTTGGACCGCAACCGCCTGGGCGGCTTCCCTGACCTGCAACCGCTGCGCGCGTTGCGCGTCTTCTCCTACGACCACAACCCGGTCACCGGGCCCCCGCGCGTCGCCGACACGGTCTTCCTCGTGGGCGAGGGCGCCGTCGAGCGCATGGCTGAGCGCGATGAGCCCACGCCGCGGCCGCCGCCACGTCGCCCCACGCGCGCCTTCGAGGACGAGGAGGAGGAGGAGCTGCTGATCGGGGGCGCAGGCGCCCGGGCTCTGGGGAACCCCGTGGGCGGCCCCCGTGCCCTAGAGGCCCCATCGGGCCTGCGTACCTGAGGCTGGGCTGTGGCTGGTGGACGAGGCCAGCCGGGAGGCAGGGAAGACCGGTAGAGGAACCCCTAGGGTGCGGGATGGCCTGGGACCGTCCTCACACCTTTGGGTGGAAGTCTGATACCCCAGCAGACGTGCTGCTTCCTCCTGGGCCCCGGGTCACTGCTTTGGCAGAGTCATCCAACTGCCAGGGCGTCGGGCTTGGATCTCCCGGCCCACGCTCCTGCTGGTTCCGGAACCACTACCTCTGGGGGGCACTGCAGCGCAGCGACCTGGGGGAGGGAGGGCCAGGCCCAGGGCAAGGGAGTGGGAGAGGCTGCCTGCGACCTCCCCCCAAACCCCGCAGTGTCTCTTGGGCTCCCTCCCCACCTTCCGGTCCAGACTCTTCTCCCAGCCTGTGCCTGGCATTTTACTGGGCAGAGAGCTCTCTCTTTTCCCCACAGCCTGAGCCCAGCTGTCAGGTTCGAAAAGAAGCCACTGTGCCTGCCTGGCTTCCTGCACCAAAGAGAGGGGCTCCGTGCTCCCGAGGCCGCCGGGGCCTCTCCCACTGCCTGCTGTCCATCCCCTCACATGGGCACAGCGGGCCTGGCGGGCACCAGCGGGCCGCGGGCCGGGCCCTGCGTGCCTCGCTCCGTCACCAGGGACAGCCGGGAGGGGCGCGGAGCAGCCCGGCTCTCCGTCCCCACCCAGGGCCGGGTCTTTCCCCACGAGCAATAAGGGCAGGAGGGGCTGGGCCGGAGGACACTCAGGAATGCTGTCGGGCAGGGGCCCTTGCGGCCAGGTTTTCTTTAGGAAGAAAACTGGCTGTACGCGTAAATTATATTTCTTGGAGAAAGAACGTGTGTCTCCCACGTGCCTGTTTTCCACAAGCTCGGGAGCCGGGGGTGACCTGCCCGGTGTCCCGGCCCTGCGCCAGGCTGGCCCTGGCTGGCCATCGTCCTCACACCCGTCTGGGGACAGCGCTCGCCCCGGCAGCAATGGCTTTGGCCCCTGCAGGCTCCGTCCCTGTGTCTCGTCCCCGTCCCCCTGCTCTGGGCCGCCCTGTCCCTCAGGTCAGCTGTGAGGTCCTGGGCGTTTCCATCTCCCGAGAGCCAGCCTGAGCTTTCCGTGTCCTCCACGGGCACCAGCTGTCCCTTGGGTGACTGCAGTCTCCTCCCGGGCTCCTGCCCAGCTCAGCACTGCCTCCACCCTGCTTCCCCTGGGGGAGGCAGCCTAGAGGTCTCCGGTGAGCAGGTCCTGCAGGCCTCTGTCCCCATGGCAACGAGCGCTGATGTCACATGGCCCTGAAAGGTCAGGCTCTGCCCAGGGCTTGGCCGGCGTGCCAGGCTGGGCCCTGGAGAGGCGGGGGCTGGGCACGGGGCTGGAGCAGCCTGCGCCCTCCCAAGGAGGAGGGGCGGGGGCCTGTTGAGGGTCTTCCTGGGAGCTGGGTTTCTGGGGGAAGGAATTCAGGAGGCCCAGAGATAATCAGCTAGGATGGACGTCCAGGCTGGCGGGGACTGCGTTCCCGAGCCGTACCTGGGCTTGTGGCAGAAGGCAGGTGCCCTGGCCTGGCCTCAAGAGCCACAGGTGAGTTCCAGCTGCACGCAGGAGGGTTACTCAGAGCCAGCGCACAGCTCAGCATGTGCACCCCAGAGTTGGCCCGCCTTCCCGCTGCAGGGTTGGAGCTCAGTTTCCTTCCTGCCTCCCCCTGCTCCCCAAGCTTCCTCTCCTGCTGCCAAGGCCCTGCACCGGGCTCCCCTGGGCCAGCTGAGGCCCTCCGCTCTCCCCTTTGGCCCTGCCAAGCCTGGCATCCTTGGACAGGCTGCTTTCTTCCAGGAAAGGGCAGAGGTTGGCGTCTGGATGGCAGGCATGCTGTTCGCCGCCGTTTGCCAGCGGGAGCCAGCGCCTGGGAAGTCAGTTTGGCTGAAGCCCGCGCTGACGCCCGGCTGTGGGGACCACCAGTTTCCACAAGGCAGGGTGCTGCTGCCTGGGCTAGCGGGTGTCACGGCTCCCCAGGAGTCCGGGCCCTCCTCCCTCTGGGTCCTGTGACTTCTCCTTGGCCTCACGTGAGGGGCGCCTATAATGCCTGGGCCTGTTCCCCAAGCGCCCTGCAGCCCCGGGGCGGAGCGGGCAGAGGGCCCTGGAGGCCTGTGCATGTGCCAGGGGCCTGCGGGAGCTGGCGGGGGAGTGGAGAGGGCAGGGCCAGCCCAGGCTGCGGGCTCCTGCCCTCCCGGCAGCTTGGAGTCTGTGGACAGGCGGAATTCGGGGCCCAGTGCCCAGGTCTCCCTATCCCCTGCCCTCCCTCGCCCTCCCACAGGGCCTTGCCCTGGGGCCCTGCCCAGGGCACCTCTCTGGCTCCCGCAAGACACTGGGCGGGCGCCGTGGTTCTGAGGATGGGTGTTTATTAGCACACGCAGGCGTGCACATGAGCATGTTTGCAGACGGTCCCTGCCCAGGGGCTCACAATCTAAACAAGACACGGCACACACAGGACAGACACGGGGAGGGGACAGACGGCCAGTCAGCCTTGTCCTTCTGGAGCGGGCGCTCGTGGGGAAGGGGACCTCGGAACGGTGGCCTGGTGGGGGCGAGGACGGCACCCAAGCGATGGAGGTGGAGTGTGGTGGTTCTGCCAGTGGGCTGTGTCCCAAGCATGGCGACAGACACAGCCTGACAGGCTGCCAGGGCCCGCGGTGACTCACCTGACCCCGGCTCCTCCGGACTCTGGCCCAGGTCACTGGCCATGCTGGTCCCTTCGTCCTGAGCGGGGAATGGGACCCAGGGCCTCCTGCATGCTGACTCACCAGCACTCGGCACGGCGCTGCACCCCCACTTAGTCCAGGACTTGGGGCGACTGCTGGGCGGCCGGAGGGGTGTGGAGCCCCTCACTCCAGAGGGGGCGCAGCCACTGGTGGACACGGGCCCTGGAGGTGTGCCTGTCCCGCGGGGCCCCTGAGCTGCCGGCTCTGCCCTGGGCCGTGGCGGGCAAGGCCGTTATTGCTTCTCTAGGGGAGGAAATGGCACACCTGGCCGTTGCAGAGGCAGCGGGGACCCAGCCCAGCTTCTGGGGCGCGGGCCGGAGCCTGGGGTCCCCTCTCCGTGGGGAGCATTTCCTGATCCCAAGCGGTGAATTAAGATAGGGGTGGAATGGGGTCGAAGGTCCCGCCAGCCGGGCCCGAGCTCCATTTGTCCTGGCCCCCCATGGGGACCGGGGCAGAGGCTCCACAGGCGGGAGGGGGCAGCCAGGGTCCCCTGGGAACCGAAGAGCCCCCGGTCCGGGCCTGCGGTGTGCTCTGGGGAAGAGCCAGGCTGCCAGTGACACCGGTCTCAGGGGTGACGGGCTCGGGCTGGAGACTGGCCGGGGTCCCCAGTGGGGCAGGGCAGGGCCCGCACAGGAAACAGCCAGTGCCCTACTTTTCACGATCCTTTATTAATCAGAACAGGCCTCGCCCCAACAGCAGGGCCCATTCTCACAAAAATAGGATTTTGCAAAGAGGAAATTCTGCTGGCTTACAGGGTGTGTATGGTGGAGAACCTTCATGGTTCTTTTTCCTGTTTCTTCAGCTTTTTCTCTTCATTTCTCTTCACTGCAAAAATTCTTTTTTTTTTTTTTTGCGATAGTGGATTTTGTCTTATTTTTTATAAAACACTTGCACTCAAAGACTCAAACACGATACAAACAGTGGCCACCAGTCCCCACCCTCGGGGGGCCAGGCGCCCCCGTGGCTTTTGTGTGGCTTTTTCCTTTGTCCCCAGCCCGGTTCTGGAGCCGGGGGCGGCGGGGGGTCCTGGGGTGGGTGGGGCGATGTTCACGAGGAGAGAGCTGAGCCAGGTCACGACTAGGTCTGGGGTGCCGCGGACGAGGCAGGTGGCACTCCTGACAGGGCCCGGGACACAGTGGAAAGCCAGGGCCCTGGCCTCCGTGTCCGGGGCAGGGACGGCCAGCGGGCGGCGGTGCGCTCAGGCCGCGGTAATAATACTTTGCTCCCTGTAGCACCGTCAGGGTCCTTCCACCTCGCCAGACCCCCAGGTCAGGCGATGCTGAGCTCACAACCTCCCCCATGAGGTAGGTGAAGTATTATTACCATCATTTGCAGATGGGGAAACTGAGTCTCAGGGAGGGTGGGGGACTGCCTGAGGTCCGGGGCCAGAGGCCAGGCTGAGGCACCCCCTTGCACCCTCACTGCCCCGAGTCCTGCCCGCCAGATGCCCGAGGCTGTCCTGCCCGCTGCCAGCACAGTCGCCCCCGTCTCCGCCCGCCCAGCCTGCCGTCCGCCTCGGGTGCAGCCCGGCCACGCGGGCTCCCACGTGGGGAAGGCTGCCCGGCACGCCTGCTCTGCTGGGACCCAGCCTCTTCGGGGACGGCTGGGAGCCGCGTGGCCGCGCGAGACCGGGGCTCCGTGGCGGGTCCGGCAGGCCCAGGCAGACAGAGCGGATCCTGCCCCCTGCCCCCTGTCCCCTGCCCTCTGCCCACTCCTCCTCCACGCCAGCGGCGGCTGGGCAGGCCCACTCTATGCAGAGCTGCACGAGGGACACTAGTTACGGGGCCATGGGGACCCTGGCTTCACACACCCCATCGGGGTCGCTCGCCTACCAGAGCCTCTGCCTCCAGATCCCGGGGCGAGGCTGGGGGCTTCAACGCAAGAGCAAGCGATGCGCGGACAGGCCGGCCAATGCGCCTGCCCCGCCTGCCCCGCCGGCGCCCTGTCTCCCGCTGTGTCCTGGCGCCACCTGGCGGTACCTCTGGGAACGTCGGGAGGCCCCGTCACCCACAGGAGGACCAGCTTGGGGACCACCCGAGCCGCTGGTCCTGACTTCTGCTGTCTCGGGGGAAGCCCACACCCCTACCCTGGACAACCTCAGGACCCAGCGGGCTGGCGGGAGGCGGGGAGGAGCCACGCCGGGGACCAGGCAGCCCGGGGCGGACGAGCGCCCGCACCAGGAGGGCAGGCGGGTGAGGGCCCTGAGCCAGGCGAGGGCAGGGACGGGCCCGGCCCCGAGGCCACGGGGGTCTGAGCGGGTGGGGAGGAGCCGGCGGGGCTGGGACCCCTGAGACGGAAGGGGCGTGGGTCCTGGTGGAATGCTATGCACACGATAGGTGCCTAGAAGTTGTGAACTGATGTCCAAGAGGTGAAGTCGCCGGGAAGGAGCCGCGTCCCTGCCCTGCAGTCCCACCTGGCCCTGGTAGTCCTGCGTCTCTGTCTCTCCCGCACTGCCGCCCCCAGACAGGGCACAGCGCCCGTCACCTGCCCACACACAGTGACACGGCCACCCACAGCGCTCAGGGCCCAGCCGGCACCTGAAGCTGCCCACAGACGGGCGGTCCTGCCCGGCCGGGGCCAAACGCCCCGGCACCCGCTCCCAGGCCGGGAGGACGGGCTCCTCTCGACCCCAGGCACCGCCGTAAAGAAAACGGGGGCCGTGCCCACCTGGCGGGCCCCTGGAGACTGCACCTGTCCGCTCACGCGCTCCCCGCTGCTTGGCATGGGAAGTCAGGAAGGAGCAGGCGAAGCAGGGACGAGGCTCCAGAGCCTGCCCTGCGACCGTGGGCCGGGGCTGCACGTCCGGGGGGGGCCCTGCGAGTGGGGACCCCTGGCTGAGCCCTCGTGCCTCCCCTCCCCGCGGCAGGGGCCGGGCTGGGGGTGTGCGTGGAGTGGCGGGGGCGCAATGGGCCCGGGCCTCGGCCCCTAGGCGTCCCCGGGCGGTCAGGCCTTCAGCTGGTGCCACTGGGCCACAGGCTGCCGGGGACGGGCGATCATGTCCTTCCAGTGCCTCACCTCGCCAGGCCCGCTCTTCCAGGACAGGTAGATCTGCGGAGTGAGGGCGGTGGCGTGTCAGCCGGGCCGGGTGGCACGGGGCTGCGTGACCCTCGTGCGCTGCCCATCCCACTGTCCGGGCTGTGCTGCCCCTGGAGCTGGCGCACCTGCCCTGGGCCAGCCGGCCGTAACCTCTTTCTGGTGGGGCTGGCACCGTGGCCGCCTGACCAGCTTGGGGCTCTGCCCCAGATCAGCAGGGGAGGTGCACCCATCTCCGGGCAGGGAGGCCGGGGCCCCTGGGCGAAGACAGCATGGTTCCTGGATCAGAGGCGCAGCGGGGTTGAGCTGGGCCCTGGGCCACCTGCTCCCCCTGCGGGGCCCTGGGGAGGGCTGCGGGCGAGGACCCCGAGTCCCCTGGCTTCCGCCCAGCCTGTGGACCGTGGCGTTTGAGACCCTTGGTCTGCAGGAGGAAGGAGTGGGAGCTTCGGGACACCCCTGGGTGGTCAAGTCACGGGCTGACACGGGAAACACGACAGCTGTCACAGACCAAGGAGCTGGGGTGACACAGGGACAGAGTGGACCGGCGGGAAGGTGGGGACACAGACTGGCTGGCGTTTGCGGCTGGCTCTGAAGCCGCCAGAGCTGCCGCGGTCGCACGGCAGGGGGCGCTCGGGGACACCGAGCGAGGCGGCCGCAGGAGCGCTGGCTGGCTCTGTTCTCTGCCACGGAGAGGAGACGGCACGGGAGCCGCGCGGCTCTGCCCATGTGGGGAGGCCAGGCCGAGCTGGGGCGCCCAGGGTCCAAGGCCTCCCTGCCGCGGGGCTCTGGGCCAGTGCTGCGGGCACCCGGGGCACCACGCGTGCTGTCTGGGAGCAGCCCACAAGTCCAGCCCACAAGTCCAGCCCCGGCCCGGGTGGTACCCGCGTGCCCTCTGGGGGCTGAACCAGGGCTGCACCTGGGGCTCCTGACCTCCCCTGGCCAGGGCAGGACCCACGCACCTTCACCCTGGAGCCACGGAACTCCCGTTTCAAAAGGAGCTAGAAACCTCTGGGAGGCTGAGGCAGGGGAACCCCACCATCCGACCCAGCCTGGGCAACCTGGAGACTAAGTGAGACCCTGTCCCAAAGTAAAACAGAAAGAGCCGGGGTGCGGCTGGGGGCGAAGGCCCTGGGCTCAATCCCCACCAATGAAAATAAAGAAAACAGCTACCGATTCGGACCCCAGGGGTCCGTGTGGGCTCCTGTGGCCTGGGATGCGCAGGGGCCCTGCCGGGGCCGGGGTCCTCCTGCCGGCCCCAGCGACCGAAGGCCACCGGCCACCACTCGGCCCTGCTGCAGGAGCGGAGTCTCCCTCCCCCGGGTCCCCAGGCAAGGCCGCGCTGCGGTGCCGTGTGCTCCCCTCCTGCGCTCCTGGCTGCTGCTCCACACGGACTTGGGGTGCAGCAGGCGTGCATGTGGGCACCCCCCGCACGCCCCGCGGTCTCGCTGGCCCTCTGCTGCGTGGCTGGAGTGACCCTCGCATGCACGCAAGAGGAGGGAAGGTCCCGAGGAGAGGACGGGGCTGGGAGGAGGGCTGCAGGGCTCTGGGTTCAAGCCCCAGCTCCACCCCAAGAGAAGAGGCGGGGCTGGAACCTGGCCGGGGTGCTGACCTCCCAGCCCATCGGTGACTCGAAACCGAACAGAGCCAGAACAGAATCCCAAAGCGGGGAGGCCCCAGGCCCCGCCCCACAGTGCCCCACCTTGCCGATGACGTCGTTGCGGCTCAGCTTGTCCTTGTCCATGACGGTGATGACGATGGTGGTCTCCCGCAGCTTCTCCGTGGGGATGTCGAAGGCGAAGGACTCGTTGAAGATGGGGTTCAGGTTCCTCTTCATGGTCACCGTCTTCTTCTTCTCCACCCGCTTGTCCTTGTACATCAGCCACACCTTCACGTAGGGGTCTGGGGAGGCAGGAGGGTCAGGGCTCCGGGTCCCTCCGGGGGCGGGGGCTGAGGAGGGACCCGAGCGGGACAGGCGGGGCCGCGGGAGTCCGTGGGGACAGAGGCAGAAAGGCCCGGCTGTCACTGGTGTCTCCGCTGACACCGTGGGGAAACCGAGGCTGGGGTGGCGGTCCTGACCAAGGTCACGAGAGTGGGCATCAAAGCTGGGCTCGAAGTCAGACCTCCCCAGCCCAGGGCACTGCCTCTCCTCCTGCTCCCCGGGGACAGCGCTCCCCACACGGCGGCGCCCCCGCGCCCCGCCACGGCCCGGCCCGCACCTGACGTGCCCCCGATGTCCATGGCTTTGAGGTTCCGGGCTTTGATGATGTTCACGATGATGGAGTTGGCGGAGGGGTTGTAGCAAAGAGATAAAAGCAGCTCCCCTCGGCTCCCCTGGGGACAGCGGCACGGTCAGGGGGGCCCGGGGGGGCCCTGGAGTGTCCCGCCCCCGGGCACCGCCGTCACTCTGCCACCCCCGGCAGGCCCCTGCCCTGCCCCGAGCCCACCCCCAGGAGCCCAGGAGGCCTACACTCCCATCGCTGCACGGCTTCAGGTCCTTCCAGAAGGTCTGCATCTGCGTCAGGTCCACCTTGTTGAGGGGGATGGACACCTCCCCGATGGGGTCGTTGCGGCTGAAGCGGTCGTAGTCCAGGACCTGGAGGTAGAGGACCCTCTGCACCACCTTCTCGTAGGGGAAACCTGGGGGCAGAGAGGCGAGGTGAGGGTGACTTGAGGGACCCCGGCCACTGTGCAGTTAGGGGCAGGGGTCCACCCGAGAGACGGCAGACCAAGGCGCCAGGGCCGAGAGCGCAGAGCTGGCCCCCCACGCACACACACCTGCCCGCTTCCGGGTTCCGGGCCGGCCAGGGACTCTCAGCCGGAAGGCACGGCCAGGCACCGTCGGGGCCACAGGGACAGCGGGAGGGACACGGCCAAGGCGGGCTGGGCAGGACGCGCTGCCACGCTGCTTCCCCTCTGGCGCCTTCGGCCGTCAGCCTGTCTCTGCCCCTGCGCCCCCGGGCCTGCTGTCTGCCCTGACCAGGCCGGCACAGACGCCACGAGTCCCCAGCCCGGCCACCTCCTCCCGCCCCTGGGTGGGGCCGAGCGGCCGCCAGGCTGGGTTTAAAAACAGCCCGGCCAAGGCGGCCTCAGCTCCGGGCTCGGGTCCCGGCCCTGCACGGCTCGGCCCCGAGTCTTCCTGCCCCTGCCCTTCACAGAAGGCCGTGACAGATTCGTCCCTGTCTCCTTGGTCGTCGCCTGCCCGCCCACCAGGCTGGGACGTCCGGCGGGGCAGGCAGCTCTGGGCTCGGCCCCGGCTCCCGGCTGGGGTGGGTCGGGGGACACAGGTCAGCCTGGGGGTGAGCAGGAAAGACGCTGGGGCAGAGGAGCCGTGGCCAGGAAGGGGTGAGCGGAAGAGGAAAGCTCCTGATGCCACAAGAAGGGGGACCACGGGTCCTCAAGGGACAAACCCCACGTGACCCTCGGCATCCATCCAGGCAAAACAACAGGGACAAGCGATGTGGGGAGGCTGGCAGCTCTGAGACCCCTGTACCCGAATCAGTGCTCCTTCGCCCCAGGGTGGGGAGCCTCCTATCTAACTTCTATTCACGCGTCAGAACCCATCTTGAATGGCCTCTCTCAGGGAAATTCTCTTTGGCAATACAAAGGGAAACTCCCATCAGTCCCTGCAGCACCCAGCCTAATTACTGGTGCGTCACCGTCCTCACCAGACCAGGGACCCCTCCAAGGCCACCGCAGTCCCTCATCCTTCCCCGAGCCCAGGACCGAGCTCACAGTCCGTGACTGGCAGCCGGGCCCTGATGGCCGGCTCCACACGCCTCTGACAGCTGGAGTCCTGCGGCCGTGCCATCCCCCCGGGCGTCAGGCAGCAGCGGGCCAGGCCGCTGGGAAAGGGCTGCAGCTGCTCTCTCTGACCTCGGGCCCTGATCTGTCCCCCGAGGCTCGGACCCAGCAGGGAAAGACAGGCCCTCAGGGCAGCAGAGGCCCCCTCCCCCGTGGCCTCAAGGGTACCAGGTCGGTTGGCCGAGACGCAAGCCCACATTCTGTGCTTCGCTTTTTGTGGCGCTGGACACTGAACCCAGGGCTCCGGGCTGAGCCCCACCTGCGGCCTGGTCTTCTGTCTTAACCCTGACATGGGGTCTCACTAAGTGGCGACGATGCCCGGCCGGGCTGGAACTCGCGACGCTCCCGCCTCGGCCTGGTTCATGTGTGCACACGCGTGTGCATGCACGCCCCGCGGGGAAGCTCACCTTCGAAGAGGAAGGTCTCGTTCCAGTGGGGGTTGAGGTTCTTCCGCTTCACCTTGGTCTCCAGCTTGTGCTTCTTGTCGGGCAGCAGATAGATCTTGACGAAGGGATCGCTGGTGCCGCTGAAGTCCTTGGCCGGCAGCTCCTGGGCCTTCAGGATCTTCACGGTGAGCGTGGATTCCTGGAAGTTGTAGCCCACGCTGAACTGGATCCGGCCCAGGTTCTCGCGGCTGCAGCCCTCGTGGGCCTCGTCCTCCTCGGAGCCTGGGGACAGCTGGGGAGGAAGGGGCCATGCTGGGGGACTCTGCCTCCCGGCTCCCTGGTGGCGGCGGAGCGGACCCCACGCCCTCTCGGGGACGTGCAGGCGCACAGAGCGAGGCCCTGGCGGAACCTCACGGGGACGGAGGGAGGGAGAAGTCCTGGGCCGGGAGGCTCCTGATAGCCCCCAAACCCCAAGTTGCAGAGCCAGCCACTTCAGGCTGCTGGGGCCCCCTGTCGTAGCCCACACCTTTTCCACCCTCCCCAGCCTGCTGGAAATACAACCGGCCCGGACAGGGCAGCTCCTGTGACACAAGCATCCACCAAGCTTCCCCGTGAGAGGGGCCCGGGGTGCCGGGGCTCCGTGTACCCAGGCGGGGGGCGGGTGCCGGGGCCAGGTCAGCCCGGGCACAGTCGCCCGGGGCAGGGCACTGACGCCCCACCTTGCCCCTGCAGTCTGGGCCAGCAGGCTGGACGGCGCCTGGTGCCTCGTGTCACCTGCGGGACCTCGGGGTGGGGCTGTGCCCGTGCCATCCCCGGTCCTGAGGGCGGGCCCAGCGCAGCTCTGTGCGCATGCGTGCCCGTGCGGTTTCCAGCCTGACTTCGCAAAGCAGGAAGCGGCCGGGCAGGAGCCCAGCCAGGCACGTGACACCGCAGCCACCCAGACCCTGCCGCCTTCTGCTGCCCAAGCGGTCCTGGCCAGCAAGGAGGGGCGCAGACCCTGGTAAACTGGGCCCCCGCTCTCCCGTCCTGTGGAACCTCCCTGCCTTCCTCCGTCCTGCAGGGGCAGGGGCGCCGGATACCAGGCGACAAGGACACACCTACCATGGCAGAAGCCTCACGTCACCTCTCCGCTGCCAGGTGGCTGTCTGCGCGCTAGCTGAGGAGGCTGGCTCGGAGAGCTTAGGTCACAAGTCCAGGGCGACAGCCGGCCAGGACACGCCCGCTCGGGGGACGGCCACAGGCCCGGCCAGACAGGCGCCCCTGGCCCGGTTTCAGTGTGGAGCCCCAGAGGCTGGGCCCGGCGCGTGGGGCCTGGAACCCAGGGGGCAGTGAGGCGCCAGCCCTGGTGCTGGGGTGCTGAGCGCGGCTGCCCATCCTGGCCACGCAGGGGGGACCCTGGCCCCGCCCAGCAACCTGCAGCTCCACCCAGGACCGCTTCTCCCACTCCCTGGAGACCGTTTCCGCCTCTGTGGGGTAGAGGCCGCTGGCCCCGGGGAATTCAACAGGCCCAGCAAAGCCCACTGGCCCCACTTAGTCTAAAACTGGGGTGTGGTCATAGGGGACCCAAGGCAAGCAGGTGCCTCCAGCCCCACCTGGGGCCCTCTGTTCACTTGGCTCCCGAACAGGGAGGTGTGGGCGGGACTTGGGCTGGCAAGTGGGCTGCCCCTTGGAAAGGGGCAGAGCCTCTGGGCCCAGGGAACCAGCCGTCTCCATGGCAACCAGGCTGGCCACCCCACCCCCACCCCTTCAGGTTACTGAAGCTGCTGGGCATCAGGCCAAGTTGGGCCTGGTGCAGCCTGCCTGTGACCCCAGCTCTCCACGGCTGAAGCGGGAGGGTCACTCGAGCCCAGGAGTTCGAGCCCAGCCCGGGGAGCCTACCCAGACCGCATCTCAAAAAGCATAAAGAGCACCGAGCCAGCCCCTGTACCCGGGCACCTGACTTCTGCCTCCTGCCCCCGCCTCGGGGGGCTCGCAGGGCTCCCCCAGCCCCGCTGCCCTGCACTGTCACTTCCTGCCCCTGGGGGGGCAGGGAAGGGAGGGAACCGACCAGGGAATGAGTGGGGGGCAGCACCCGCCACCGGAAGTGAGGTGCTTTAACCTGAACCCAGGAGCCGCCCGCTGCCTGGCACCTGCGCCTCACCCCGCTGCCACCCTGGGGCTTGGCCGTGTATGGGGACCGACGGGCGCGAGAGCCGCCTCTTGAGGCTGGCGGGCACGCTGGAGGCCCGGGGACCCGCAACCCCGACCTGAGTCAGGCCTGGGGGTGGCCGGAGTCCCCACACCCCTTGCCAGCACGGAGGCCGGGGGCCACGGGAACAACTCGTCCCGGGTCGTCCCCGAGGGACGAGGGACGCAGCAGGTGCAGGCGCCCACCCGCGGCCTCCTGGAGCCCGGGACAGCCAGGCCTTAGGCTCCCTCAGCCCCCGCCGCGGGGCTGCCAAGAGGTGTGACGCTGCCGCCACCAGGGGGCGCCGCGCGCCTCCATCGGCCGCTGTGGTCAGGCAGGCGGGGGGACCAGCAGCCCTCCAGCCCCGCCCACCGGCCGCCCAGCCCCTGTCCACCGCCTGTCCCGCGGAAGCCGTGTTCCCAGCCCCCATCTCAACCAGAACGCGATGAAAATGCCACTCTCATTCTCGCTTGGCGAGTGGGGAGACTGAGGCACGGGGAGGCCTCCCTGGCCCTGCTCACGCGGCAAGCGCCAAGCAGTGCTCACACGTGTCTGGCTCCCTGCCCGCCGGGCTGCGGCGCGGGCCACACACCGCTCCCCGCCCCCGCCCACCCACTCACCATGAGCATCTCGCTGGTGAGGGAGTTGACCAGGTCCGAGACGGAGGAGCGGGGCTCGGTCCTGCGGTCAGACTCATCGTGGGGCGTCTGGCCCGGCACCAGCGCCGTGTCCACCGCCTTCCCGCCTGCGGGCAACCTGGGGAGGGGAGCGAGCGTGGGCCGGGGCGGCCGGCCGGTCCCTGCGGCCTGGGTGCAGCGGGCCGGCGGGAGCTCTGGTCCACAGGCCTGGTTCTCCCGGAAGTGGGCACAGGGCCCAGGACCTCCGCAGCCCCTGCCCAGGCGGCTGCTTCAGCTGCCCCCGTGCACCCCGCTCTGGGGACCCCTGCTCCCCATGACCCGCACGTCGGTTGGTCTCTGGGCTGGTCTCAGAAGCCAGGGAAGGTTCCGGGGCGCTCTCACCCTCTACCCCCGGAGCCCCACTGTGCCCTCCGGCCCTCCCGACCAGGGCTGCCAGCACCGCTGTCCACGTCACCTGCCTACAGGGTCCCCCCATGGCAGGCACATGCTTTGTGCCGTCCGGTGACCAACCACTGGCCGTGAGTGTGCCCAAGAACTGCAGTCTTTTTCCACGTCCCCCTAGTCATTTTCTCTCTTTTGTGACAGGGACTCTTTAAACTGCCCCCGCTGGCCTGGCACCTGTGGTCTTTCTTGCCTCAGCCTCCAAGCACCTGTGTTACAGGGGTGCGCCACCGCACCTGGCTAACTTATGTCATGCAAGGTGATGTAGGGTTAACAGTCAACCCCTGGATACAGCAAGCGGCACCACCCCATGCTCGCTGGTGCCCACCCAACTCCCTCTGGGGGCCTGCGTGTGGAACAAGCCCCCGCCCAGGCTGAGAGATGGGGCTCCCCCAGCAGCCCAGGCCACACCCTGCTCCGAGCCTTTCCCAGGAGGGTGGGATCTCCGTCCGGCTGGGGCTGAGGAAGGGCACTAAAGCCCGCCCTCCGAGGAGAGGTGGGTGGGCCGCGGGCAGGCACGGGTGGCAGCATGGGGCCGGGGTGGGCTGCAACAGGACAGCCTGGTGAGCGCACAGCCACACCCGGAGCCACACAGCTGGACACAAGGCACGGCCCCCGGGACAGACCTGGCCAGCACATGGGCACAGACAGACATGCGCAGATGCACGGCCCTGGAGGGACGCCGGGGCCCACGGTGAGCGTGCACACGCAGACACACACACACAAGCGCACACAGCACAAGATGCCCGGGGACTCGGGGAGAATGCACGGGCAGCGGCAGGCCACGGCAGGCGTGAGGACGGCACCGGGAGCGCTGTGTGGGGCCCTGGCGCGTGCGTGCGAACTGGGACGACTGGAAGGGAAAAGCAGGTAGCAGATTCCGAGACAGACACCCTGGTGATGGGGTACGCGACGCGCCCGCCAGCGACCCCCGGGGACGCCCGCCACCGCACACTCGGACACACACTTGCGGACACGTGCGCACGAGTACGGGCACGGGGAGGAGGAGGAGACCGAGAGAGCTGGAGAGGTAAAGTCAGGTTAAAAACAGAGCTGAGGGTGAGAGTCGGAGTTATTCGGTAAACTGCAGCGCCAGCACGGCTGCCAGGCAGCCCGGGAGCTGTCGGAGGTCACGGGACGGAGACAGAGGCCGAGGCCCGGGGAGAGGCGGGGCGGCCAGGCGCTGTCGCTGGCCCCGGGACGCCCTGTGAGGAGCAGATGGGAAGGAGACGGAGAAGGAGATGAGAGAGAGAGGGCGCAAGAAAGGTTACTCGGAGTCAAGCCGGGGAAGGAGGCCGTGGGTGCCGGGGACGAGGAGCCGGCGGCCCGGGGAGAGGCAGCGCAGCCAGGACACACAGGGCGGAGGGAGCATGGTGGCTTCGGAGGCCTCGAGCAATGGGGTGGCCCAGCCCCGGGGTGGCTGGGGCCACAGTGGCGACCATTCGGATCCGAGAAGCGATGGAGAGAGGATGGCTGAGCGTGGCGGGGCGGGACAGGATGAGTGGGGGACAGGGCCGCAGGCAGTGGCCAAGGTCACGAGGCTGCACAGGAAGGTCTGGGCTGGGGTCGGGCTGGGACTCAGGGGTCCCCTTCTGTCCATGGCCTGCTGGAGGCACCTCCCCAGCCTGGGACCGGACAAGCACTGGTGAGACCATTCAGGTCCCGAGTTCTGGGGTTCTGTGCCGAGGTCCAGGGCCACCAGAGACCACGGTGGGCGGCAGGGACCGTCCCCACCCCCGGGCCTGCTAGACATACCCTCGCCTTTCCTGACACTGGGTGGCCGCCCCACCCACAGCTCTGTCCGGTGAGCGTGTTGCTGATGGCCCAAGGCGAGGGAGGACTGTGTCCCCTCAGCCACCGCCGGCCAGGCAGAAATGCGACTGGGGCAGATGGCCGGGCCCTGGGGCCGGGGTGGCCACGCCGAGCCTCAGAGTGGGTCTGCCTGCTTGAGGAGACCCCAGGAGACCCTGGGGCTGGGAAGGAGTGCTTGGGGCAACTGTGGGGGTGGGGGGCACAAGGATCCCTGGAGCAGGCCGGCCTCGCCCCTGGGGAGGGCAGTGGCCGCGGATGAAGGCGGTGACCAGAGGATGGGTGGTGACGTGGAGCGAGGACGCAGGAGTGAGATGGTGTGGGCTCATGGGTGGAGAGAAATCTGTTTCCAGATCTGCTCCCTCGCGCCCCAACCCTCCCACCGCACCCCAGCCTCTCCCGGGCCTGGCTCCTCTACCTGCCGCAGCCCAGACCCAGGCCCAGGGCCCGGAAACAGCTGCCCCCACCCACCCCGGGGACCTGGGCCAGCCCAGGCTTTCGATGAGGCCGGGAAAAGGGTCAGGGTCCCGCAGAGGCTGAGCCGCCAGGTCTCGGCCTGTTGGCCTGTCAAACCGCCAGCTCCTGTGGCAGCCTGGAGGTCCCTCCGTCCCCGCCCAGGGCCCCGCAGGATGCAGCCGAGTGGCTCTGTGAGCCAGCCCAGGCCTGCAGAGGGTCCCGGGTCCCCCTCCCTGGGGACCACAGGTGGGGAGGAGGCCGGGCCAGCACAGGATTGCGGCTCCCTGCCCGTGGGGCAGTGTCCTCAGGGCTCTCCTGGGCCCTCCTCACCGGGCTCCTCTCTCTCTCCCGGGGCCCAGGGAGGTTGAGGCAGAGGGGATGAGGGAGCGCGGGCTGGCGCCCCTCCCTGACATCCCCCCCGGCCACCAACCACCGAGAAACAGGCATTTCTGGGTCAGGTGGACAGTGATGAGATGGACAGCGGAGGAAGCCAAGCAGCAGATGGCCCAGGGGAGGTGGGGCTTGCTCCAGGCTGGGGCAAGTGTGCGGGGAGCAGGCCTGATCCGGAATGGTCCCAGGACGGACGCCCCGGGGCTGGGAGGCCTGGTCCTCCTGCGCCAGCCTCGCCGAGGGCGGCTCGGTCGCCTCCGCGTCCACCGCTGCTGCCGCTGCCGCTGCCGCCGCCGCCACAGGCCCCACCGGAGCTCGTACCTCTTGTCCCCCTGAGCGCTCTGGTTCTGCTGGGTTCCTGGGTTTTGCAGGTCAGGGATATTGGCAAAGTCATCCTGCTCCGAAAGCCCTAGGACCAAGGATAGCACCACCATCCGGCCTTCCCTGCCGGGCGGCCCAGCAACAAAGCAGGGAGGAGGCCCCGGGGCAGGGCGGGAGGGGGGACAGAGACAGAGACAAAGAGAGAGAGGAGAAGAGCGTGAGAAACTGTCCCTGCAGGAGAGAAACCAAACTTCAGCAGCGTCAACCGTCAACCATCAACCGTGGCGGAAGCAGGGCGCGGGGGCAGGGACAGGGAGGGCCGGCGGCCTGAGGCAGTTAGAGTCCCGGTGGGCGCCAGGGCCAGCGGGCGGCGCACACCGCACGGGGTCCAGGAAGCCACGCGCTCCCCCAAAGTCCACTGTGAGCCCCTGGCCGCTCAGCCGGGTGCCTAAGGGGCCAGAGGGCTCCCAGGACTTCCTCTCGCAGGCGCAGGGGGACACATGTCCCCCCTCACGGCACAGGGGCCCTCTCTGTGTCCCTCTCCGACACGTCCAGGCCTCCGTGTCTGTCCAGGGCCTCCTGTCAGAGATGCAGTCCGGGGGCAGCAAGGGCGTCCGCAGGTGGACCGAGGGGCCTCGGTGGGGCCGCTGCGGGAGGCGCGGAGGCAGCGCACTGACGTGGGTGTGGCGACGGCGGTGGGCACTGGGGCCCATGGCATTCTCCGAGGACGCCTCACGGGGCTCGGCCCACGTCAGGGGCTCTTGGAGGAGGGCTCGGGAGGACACAAGGCTGGGCTGCAAGAGCAGCGGACCGTTCCTGGGGAGCTGTCGACAGGGGCCCCCCGAAGGGCGAGAAAAAGCTGCGGGGCCGGAGGGCGCAGGGTCTCGGACAGTGGGAGCCGCCACTGGGCCTGCGCCAGGGGAGGATGAGGCCGTGTTCCTTGTCTGTCCCCAGGGCTTTGTCCCGGCGCAGCCACTCCAGGCTGCCGCTCGCGCTGGGCTCCAACGCTGGGGCCACCTCTGCCCCTTCCCTGGGGACGAGTCCTCGTCTCCACTGCTCCTGCCCACCGGCTTGGCGCCCGAGTTGGTGAAATTCCACCTGGCTGGCGGGGGACGGCGGCCCGCCTGACGAAAGCAACGCGTCTTCCCCTGCGGCCGCGTTTCTGAGACGCTCCTTCCGCGCTTCTTAAAAACCCGAGCGGCTCTGTGCAGAGGCCCGTTTGCCACCCTCCATGGTGCTGGGGGCCGCAGGGCCGGGTCCAAGGCTCGGGGACGCGGCCACCCCGAGGGGCTCCACTCTGGAGGGGCCTGGGGCCCAGCGGCCGGCACACCCCAGGGCCACAGCCTGTTTCTGCACAGAGCACGGGTAAGAAAGGGTTTCACAGTTTTAAAAACCGCTAATTTAAAAATCCTGGTGAGAAACACATGTGGTCTGCAGAGCCTGAGAGGTTCAGGACCCGGCCTTGGCGGGTGGAGACGCCAGGCCCCGCGGGTGGAGCCGGAGGGACAGGACGCCCATCAGATCCTGGTCCGCCTGGGCTCCTCCTGCAGCCGGGGACGCAGTGGCGAGGGCGGGAGGCAGGGGCTGGCGGGGCGAACGCAGCCTGCTGCCGGGGGTGCGCGGCGGCCTGCAGCTGTGTCTGGGCCAGGGCAGCGGCCACGCCCTCCTGGGTCCCTGTCAGCATAGCACCTTCCCTGGCCTCTGCACCTGCACGGCGGGGTCCCGGCTGGGCGCCCCGTGGCGGGCAGGCCCTGGGGGACCGTGAGAGTCGCTGGAGAGGCCGTTCCCATTCACAAGGAGCACCCTGCATCGAGAGCCCCCGGTCCCTCTGGTGGGGCTTCCCGGGGGGCCCTTCCTCCTGCCCCCAAACTCCTGCTGGGCACAGGGTACCCTGAGAAAGAGTTCGCCTTCTCAGCCCTGGGCCTGGGCCCGGGCCCGGGCTTCCCTGCTCGCCAGCCCCGTGACGTGGGTCTCCTGAGAAGTGCGCCAGGAAGGCCTGGGCACTAGAAAAGCCCCTGAGCCTGGAGGGACACCAGCGTCAGGCCGGAGGTGCCCGGGTGATGCCAGGGGCCATAGCCCATGCCTGTTTGGGCCCCGAGAGCCAGCACAGATGCCCGGAAGCATGCTGGGGCTCCCGGGGCATGGCTGGGGGGCCAGTGGCTGGGGCAGTGGCACCAGTTAGACTCTGGCAGCCTCTGAGGAGCTGGAAGAAACCTGATTCGGAAGTGACCTCGATGCTTTGGGGGCCGAATCGGAAGTGACACACCTCGATGCTTTGGGGGCCAAATCGTCACTGAGGAGAGAGCCAGGGAAGGCGGCTCCCGAAGGTCAGAGGAGGGCATGGGAAGCGGGGGTGGGGAGGGTGCGGCTTGTGAAGGCCGCCCGCCCACCTGCCTGTCAGGGTGCAGAGAGCAGTAGGGGGGGAGGGAGGGCAGAGCCTCGAAAGGGCAGCGTGGAGGGGCCAGCTCTCGGGAGCCGCTGTAGCCCTGTCCAGCAGGGCTTCTCTGAGCTCAGGAAGGGCCTGACTGTGCCCTGCTGGATTGTGCAGGTGCACTCGGGGTGCAGGACCAGCTGGCCCAGGAGACACGCGGGGAGGGGAGGGGATGGGCCGGCCGCTACGGGGGAGGACTTACAGGAAGGATTTCATGTCCAAGCCTCGGTTTCGAATCTGCCCCACCACGTGGTCCCAGCTGCCCGGGTTGGAGCGGCTGCAGCCCCCAGCCGCCCGGTACTTGGAGCCGGCTGAGGCGGCCTGCCGGGCTGGGCCACGGCCTTGGGCGCGGGGGTTGGCGCCGGGTGCCGCGGCCATGTGGGCCTGCAGCTGGCCCAGGCTCTGGCTGGTGGTGGGCTGGCTGGGCTGCCGGCCCCGCTGGTGCTGGCTCAGGGGCTGTTGCAGGCTCTGCTGCCGCGTCAGGGTGCGGGGTCGCTGGCACCTCGGCTCTCCCGTGGAGCTGGGGATAGACTCAAGGGTAGTGGCCGTGGACAGGGTGGAGTCCTCGAAACTTGGGGCGGGCGGAGGAGAGGAGAGAAAGGAGAAGCAGTTGAAGGGATCGGAGCGGAGGAGAAAGAAGCCCAGGGCCAGGAGGCCCCAGCGCAGGGCGCGCTTGGCCGGGCCACCGCCGTCGCCGCCGTCGCCGTTGCCGACCCCGTGCCCACCCCGAGGCCCCAGCCGGCCCTGACCTGCAGTCCAGCCGGCCTGGCAGGCTGGCACCCACACCCCCGCCCGGCCCCTCCCCACGCGGCTGTGTGGTGAAGGCAGCTCCCTGGGGCCGGAGGGTGTGGTCCCCTGGGGCACACCAGCCAAGTCCGGCTCTGGGCTCTGAGTCCCGTCGGCCAGAGGAGGAGGAGGAAGTCCAGACACTGCCTGCCGACCCAGCAAACCCGCCCAGGCAGGACCGCGGGTTCTCATGCTTCGGCCCGGGGAGGAGAGGAAAGGGCCTGGGCCCACGGATGCTGCCCCCCGCGGGGACACCAGCCTCGGGCTCCGGGGCCCAGCTCCACCCCCAGCCTGGGCTCTTTCTTTCGGTCTCAGCAGCCCTCCTTGGTTCTCAGGAGCAACTCCTTGTCCAGGAAGGGTCCCAGAACAGAGCAGGCAGGAGCCTCAGCCCCCTCCTCTGGCCCCTCGACCCCTTCTGACGGAGAACGGGGTGACCCCCATCTTTTAGGCACCCACGAGGTGCTCCCTGTGCCAGGCTGCGGGCAGCACAGAGAAACTCGGGGGTCACGGTGAGGTTGGGTGGGGTCAGACCAGAGGCGGGACCCGGCTGGCGGAGGCGGCAGAGGGCCTCTGTCACTCACTACCTGGGGCCCTGGAGAAGCCCCTGCACTCCCTGGGCCTCAGGGGTTCCCCTTGCTGCCCCCCTCCCTCAAATCCAGCCGTGTGGTGGCAATCAGGTTTTCCTGGGGCACGGCCCCCGGCACTGGGGCCGAGCAGTGAGGGGCAGCTGGCCTCGTGAAGCCCACATGTGTACTATGTGGCCCTCTCCTGGTCACCCTCGGTCACCCCTGGTCCAGGGCCATGGGGCAGCTGTGTCCCCCTGGGAAGGTCGGGAGGAGGTCCAGGGCCCTTGGGAGCCACGTTCACCACCACAACCAGACCCTGCCTCTGTCACCCCAAAACCTACCCAGGAACCAAAAGACAACAGTTAGGCTGCCCCTGTGGGCTAAGGGGAGAGAGAGAGAGAGACAGAGACAGAGAGAGGGAGAGAGGGAGAGAGAGGGAGAGCGCCAGAGCATAGTAAAGAGAGAACGCAAGAGAGGGGAGAGAAAGCAGAGCATCCTCTACTGGGGCCCCACGGGTGCAGCCTGGCCTGACCAGGGCCCCGACCGAGGCTTCCACCTGGCCCCAGGTGAGTCCACACCTCTCAGCCAGGGCCGATATCGAGGGAGGACTGCAGGCGGTGGCCGCCGCCTCCTCGCTGACCTCGTTTTGGTTTCCTATCACTTCCAAAATTAGTCCAACTTACAACCTCTCAGTCACAGGAAACTAAAATTGGCGCCTCTAGGCCTGCAGCCAGCGTAGGGCAGGGCAGCCTTACCAGCCTGGAGACAGCCGGGCAGCCAGGCGGGCAGGGCACGGGACCTCCCGCACGCCCTTCCTGAGGCCGGAGCTCAGGAAAAATGGCCCTGTGGTCATTCAAGCCAACAAGCAAAGGTGGTCCCAGCCAGGGGCCCTCGGCAGCCCCAAGGGGAAATTCTGAAGGGAGCCAGGAGGGTCCGGGGTGGCCCGGCTGCTGGGAAAGGGCCGGAGAGGTGTCCGGCGGCTGCGCACGAGGCAGGGGCCTGGCTGGAAATGGGACCCACATCCTACGTGTGGCGAGGGCACCACGCCCAGGACCCAGGACCTGGAGGCCTCTGAGCGCCAGGACGGGGACAGGCCACCACGGGGCCGGGGGGCCTGTCATCTCCGGAAGGCAGGGCCAAGGCTGTTCCACCACTCAAGAGTGGAGCCAACATCTGACAAGGCTCCCGGCGTGGCGGCGGGGCCATCCTTCAGCATCGGGAGGGAAGCTGGCCAGGGCTCAACAGCCCGGACACCAGGGCCCCTCAACCCCAGCCGCTGGCCGAGGAGGGACGGCTCGCTGACTGAGACGGGAGCAGACGTGGGGAGGTGGAGATGAAGTGGGTGGGGGCAGCTTGGTGGCCGCCCATGTCATGGCCCAAGCAAGACAGTACGAGCGATGCGGTCAGCCGGTGGCCCCCAGCAGAGCGCCTGGGCTGGGTGAGGGCCGCCCTGGCCGGAGGTGGCGAGGCCTTGTGGAGATGGGTGGCGGAGACGGGCTGACTCGGGGGGCCCGGGCCTGTGCGTACACAGGATGAGCCAGAGGATGGAATGGCCCGGCCACCGCGAGGTGACGGCGGTTGACAGTGGCCTCCAGGGGTTGAAATGCAACACTGTGGCGGGGTGGGCGGTGCCGGGTGACGGACGGACGGACGATGGCAGGTCTCGTGAGGGGTGGAATGAGCCCGGGCCGAGGACGGCACCTGGGGTGGCGCTGCCCACCCTGGCGGGCGGCCTGAGCTCCCCGCTCCTCCGGCGGCCACGGGCGCCATCACTCACTTGGACAAGTTGAGCTTCCCCGCGGCCAGGTGGCCCTGCACCGTCCGCCAGCGGCCTCTCCCCGCCTTCCCGCCGCTGCCCGGCTCGCTGGGGGCAGCCCCGCCGCTCCTCAAGGCGTCCTCTCCGGGTGGCGGCGCCGGCGTCGGCTTCTCCCCCAGCCGGCCTGCCCGCTCCACCGCCAGCCCTGCCGCGGCGGCCACTTTGGCGCCCGACAGGAGGGTGCCACTGGGGACGTGCGCCAGCGGCACGGTGGTGGTGGCCGAGAGAGGGCGGGCCACGCCCGGGGCGCAGGGGCGGGCGAGAAGGAGACATCGACAGATAAAAGGAAGAGAGAGACAGTGAGAGAGGAGGAGAGGGACAGACCAGACGGACAAGAGACAGACAGAGAGAGAGAGAGAGCCATCAGCACCGGCCGGCTAACCGCGGGGCCTGCGGAGGAGAGAGGGCGGGCGGGGTCAGAGCAACGCACCACGACAAGGAGGGGCCCGCCCCACCGCGGCCGGGCGGCGGGGGTGGGGAGGGCAGCCGCCTCCTCCATCCCACGGGACAACGAGGGTTAACGACGGAGGAAGAGCGGGCTGTCCAGGCCAGGAGGCCCCAGGCAGGGAGAGAGAGAAAGCCGTGTTAGTCAGAGATCCTCGCCACCACCACACCGCGCCTCCGCCACCACCGACCGCCGACCGCCTCCACCAGCAGCCACGGCGGCGGCAGCCACGGGGGAGCAGCACGCGGGTGGGGACCAGAACGGGCAACCGTCCCGCTGCCCGGCAGGCGGGCGGGCGCCAGCGCTGGGCGGAAGGGTTGCTCGTCTCCATGGCCGGCCTGCCCATGGGGAGCCGGGGGACGGGGCAGGCGGGATGAGCGGGGCGGGAGGACGTGCGCAGAGACCAGACAGAGCGGGAAGCCAGGTAAAGTCACTCACTTGAGGGACAGTCGTGGGTCGCCATAAGGGGCGTAGGGTGAAATGTTTAGAATAAACTCCTTGGGAGGGTAGGAGCTCCATTTCTGCTGCACTGTGCTGTCATTGTTATTCCAAAAGTCTCTGTCTAGGTCGCTGGAGGGGCAGAGAGAGAGGGGAGAAGACAGGAGATACAAGGAGCCGGCGCGGCGGGCCCTGCGGGAGGAAGAGAGGACACGCACGCGCACACGCGCACACACGCACACGTGCCAGTGCACACGCAGGTGGGCGCACGCACACACGCATTCAAGCGCGTGTGGAGGCGGCGGCTGGGAGCTGCGTGCCGTGCCGGGGAGCTGGAGGGAGAGACAGCGTGAGAGAGGGGGGCGGCAGCAGGGCAGGACAGCGGGGCGGGGGGCTGGAAATACATGGGGTCCTGCGGTCAACTGCTGGCCTGCTTCCGGCCTCCGTGCCCCCGCCTGTCAGAGGAGAAGGCCGCGGCCGCCTGCTTCCAGCTCCTGTCCGCAGAGCCCTCCGAGGGGGTGTCCCTCGTCTCCTGTCCCCTTCCACCTGGGGGGCTGTGGTGCAGCACCCCATAAGTGTCACTCAAGCCCCAGAGAAGGGCTGTGCCCAGGCCTCGCTCTCCAGGGGGCAGCCGGGTCGGCAGGGCCCTCTGTCCTGGAACCTGCCCTGGGCGGGGGTGATGGGGTGTGCTCTGACCCTCTCACGGAGCAGTGCCCCCCACCCTGCCAGCCCTGCTGTATGGCTGGTCACCCCAGTAGCGGCGTGCTAGGCTGTGGGGCACAGGGACTTCCTGGTGGGGCAGTGGCTGGAGGCTGAGCTCCCAGGTCTGCGAGCCAGGGGTGGCGTCAACGCCAGCGTGGAGGCTCTGGGGGTCCCAAAAAGCAGGGTTGGGGGTCCTGGGATGACAGAAGCTGTGCCCCGGTCAGAGGGTCAGTGTGGAGGCAGCCATGCCAGAGCTGTGGGGACTGAAGACGGGCCCGGTGTGGGTCAGGGAGGGCAGGGCAGCGCCCGAAGACCGGGCAAACATGGTCTCGGGAGACCTCCCCCACCTGAGCTCAACCTATACCTTGGTTCTCAACCGTGGGCTCAGGAACACAGGAGGGGGTGACCCAGGACCCGTGAGGGTTCAAAGCTCGGGTGGGACGGGTGGGGAGGCAGGGCGGGCCCAGGGCAGAGGCCCCTTCTGGACAGAGATCCCGCCGGGTCTCCCCGCCACGTCTCCCCGCAGGGTGCCAGGCGGTGTGGAGGGTGGGACGGAGCTGAGCAGGCAGCCCTGCCCCGGGCTCCCTGGGGACGGCCACAGAGGAGGCCCCGGCAGCCCAGCCTGTCCAGGAGGAGGCCCGGCCACGGGCTCCCACTGTGCCCACTGCGCACAAGGAGGGAGGACCCGCACACAGAGTGGGGGACAGGGTCCTCCACTGCGGGACACGTGGGTGTCACCCAGCGGCAAGCTCAGCGTGCCGCGAACCAAGTCGGCATGGCCTTGTAACCCTGGACTGGCACTGGGGGCGGTGAGGGGACCTGGAAAACCTGGTCCGGCTCAGGGGCGTCCTCCCTCGCTCTCCAAGCGCCCCGTGGGTACTGGGCCCCACCTGGCAGGGGCCGCTGACTGTCCTGCGCCCTGCTGCACGCACCCTGGCGCGCAACTCCACCCGCGCGGCCCCCTCCGCCTCAGAAAGCCGGGCCTGTGCACCAGGCACCAGCCCTGGAGACGCGCTCCGCTCTGAAGGCTGAGCCAGCCCAGGCCCCGCTTCAAAGGCTCCCCACGGTCCTCCCGCCCTCCCCGGCCCTGGACACAGACCGCAGCTCCATACAGGGTCAGGGCAGGAAGTGGGGAGGGGCAGGGGTGGAAGGGGGCAGGAGAGAGCCCTCGAGGGGCGCAGGGCAGAGGAGGGGCGGGGAAGGGGGCGTGCGCAGAGCAGAGGCGGTGTAGGAAGGAGCAGGGAGAGTGGTGGGCTGGGGAGGCGCAGGCTGGGCCACACCCCGGGTGGTGGGCATGGAACCCCCCGAAAAAGCCTTAGCCCAGAGCCAGGCAGCCAGGGCCTCCCCTGGGGTCTCCCATGAAACTCAGCAGGGTGCTGGCTGAGGTGGCTGGTGTGGGGCAGGGGACCTGAACTGTGATCGGATCGAAGGGCGGACGGATGGAGGCGGGCCCTCGGGGTCCAGCAGGGAACCTGGGGGCAGGGGAACGGGGCGGAGGAGCCCAGCACGGGGCCTGCTCAGTCCCCTTCAGCGCCTCAGAACCTAAGCCCATGTGGAGGGGCTTCCCAGCCCAGAGCAGGGGCCATGGACAGCGAGAGTGATCAGAGGGCTGGATGGGGGGCAGGGCAGGGGCACGGCTGGGGTGCTGGCCTAGAGGGCGTGGGCAGAGAAGGGGGCCGGAGTGTGGTCGGTGCAGGGACACCGTGGGTGCCAGTGAGAGGCTGAGGGGGCGTGGGCGTGGCCTGGCGGAGGGGGAGGGGTGGGAGGGGCTCCTCCCGCCCAGCTGCTGTGGCCCCCAAACTGGCTGCTGGCACCTACTTGATGGCCTTCTTCTCGCCGCGCCCACGCCCGGAGTCAGGCGTGCCCACGGTCTCCAAGGAGTTCTTGTAGCGTTTGCCCTGTGGAGACAGCGCAGAGTCACTGCTGGGGTTCCCACAACAGGGGCCTCAGGGGGAGGGGGGCAGCGAGGCCCAGAGCCCGGGTGGGGGTGTCACTGCTGAGGGGCATCGGGCCCAGCCGGCTCTAGGATCCGCCCGACACCCAGCACACGCACCTGGTCCCGGCCCCAGGTACCAGGCCCAGGCTGTCTGCTGCCTCCTGGGCTTCTGGCCCGGTGCCCAGACACAGTCCCTCTGCCATGGACAGCCGGCTCCCGGGCGCCGGCCACATCGCGCCAGCCACGTCACCGCCCCCAGATGGTGGGGGCGGCCTCCTGTGGAGCAGGCTGCAGTGACCAATGACACGGGCTGTGGGGGCGGGGGCGGGCTGTAGCCCGCAGGTCCAGGCCTCCCTGGGGGCCCCTGAGCCCCAGGCTGGGGGGACGCTGCTGGTGTGGGGTGGGAGGGGACCCGGCCTGGGTGCCACCCTGCCCCGGCCCTGGCGTGGGGACGCAGAGGGAACAGAGTACGGTGGAGCCCGGCCTCAGCTGGGAAGGTGAGCACCGTTCACCTTCCCATTTGGTGTCTAAATTTAGCTCCAGCCAAGCCGGGGCCCCATTAACATTCCTGGCTGCCACCGGGCGTCCTCCCGTGCACCCAGGGCCGGGCCTGGGCCAGGGCATGGGGGGTTGCCGTGCAGGGAGGGGCGGCTGTGCAGCGGGCTCTGGCCCACCCTGCCTGCGGAGCGGGGACAGACGCACACACGCACGTGCTCACTCCCCTGCACCGCACTGCGGTCACAACAATTACTTCATCCTCCCTGGAGCAACACAGGGGCTGCCGGGGCCACGTGCCGGAGACACCTGCTAGCCGAGCCCCTGCCGGCCACGGCGTCCCCAGCAGGGCCACGCAGCACCTGCGCACCCTGCCCAAGCCCCTGTCCTCAGTCCTGAGGGTGCGATGCCACTTGGTGAACCCTGTGCGTCAAGGGCCTCCCCTAGATGTGGCCACTTCTGGGCTCACTTCAGCTCCACACTCTGGAATGGAGCCCTACTCTCCAAACCTGGGGGCGGTGTACCCAGCGAGAATGTCCCCGAATCCTCAGGAGGAAGCACCCCGTCCATGCCCCCCAGGGCCAGTCACGGACTGCGAGCTGAGCCTTGGAGTTAGAACCCCGACACTCTGGACCCTCAGCTACCTCTGGTCCCTCTCATCATCACCCACGAGTTCCAATCCCAAGCCATGCCCAGCGCTGACCGGGTACATCAGTGCCGGCCACCCACAGGAGGCAGCCCAGGCCCCAGGACTCTTCAGCACCCCTCAGCATGGGGCAGGTGGCCTTGAGGGCATCTCTACACCCCATCCCCTCTGGACTAAGGGAGCAGGGCTGGGGACAGTGACCCTGCTCCCTAGGGCATCCTGGAGGCTTCTGCTTGCCCCTCTTCTGCCCATGGCTTGCAGACTCCCTGTGGCTGTGACTGCCACTCTGTGGCACCGCCTGGGCACTGCTGGGACAGGAACTGAGAAGGACACAGTTTGGAGGGCAGGAGCAATGTGCCGGGCAGCCCGAGCTGCAGGAACCCAGCCGCTCCAGGGCCCCTCAGGTGGCTCCAGAGGACCCCACATCCCTGCGCGCTCGCCAGGGAGGGGTGGCTGGGCAGAGCTCAGCAAGCCAGCGGAGAGGAAGGAAGTTAGTCATGTTTGGAAACAGGATCTGGGCTGTCGGGACATCACACCACTGCTGCCAGAGGACGGGCGGGCACACGGAGCCCAGCCGCCGCCAGGAGGGCAGCACTGAAAGGCTCTTCCACGGCAAGGAGACAGGTGGACAGAAAGCTCCCGCTGTTTGGGACCCATGGGGCTGGTGGCTGGGGATGGCAAAATAACGTTCCACCCAGGGCGAGCCAAGAAGGCCAAGCTGGTCTGGGCCCTGCAGGGCTCTGGGCTGGGGGCTCCGGGCTGCTGGGACCCGACGAGGCCAGTCCACCCTGACCTTGGAAGGCGTGCCTGAATAGACACACGCGCGCGCACACACAGGGCAGCTGACACCAGGATCCGGTGAGCTGCCCACTCCTGTTACCCAGCACACGCAGACACACGCGTTGTCCTTAACTGACACGGCACACACACAAGGTCACCAGCAGTGCATGGCCTTCTCCCTGCCTTAACAGACATACGGACAGACAGACAGACCCTGCCACACGAGCACACGCAACCTCTGCCAGGCTCGAGACAGAGGCAGACCTAGGGACCCGCGTCAATACGGGCAGCCAGCCTGGAGCCCCACACCCACACAGGCTTCCAAGCACGTGAGTGGCCTCCCTGGCTCCTCCTACTGCCAGGGCCTCATCCAGAAGGAGCCCACTGGCTAATGAGCCTCTGCTGGGGTGGTCCCCACAGGCACCCCCCAAGATCCCACAGCAGCGGGGCCTGGACCCGGGCCACCTGTCCCTTGGCTGCAGCCCTACCCTCTGTCGTGTGGGCCACCTGGGCGGGGAGGCACCGGCTCCCCGGCTGGCACCCGCGCCCTTGCAGGGCTGCCACGCGCTCCTCTTGACCCGGGCCGGCAAAGGGCTGCACCCCGGCGCCCTCAGTCCCGAGAACCCCGCAGGCCGAGCGAGGGCCGGTGCGGGGAGGGCGGCTCAGCTCGCTGCCCCTAGCAGCAGCCTCGGGTGACTAATGTCCCTCCTGACGATCTCGTTACTTATTGATGGCCTAATCCTGCTCGTTAATTCCCCAGCCCTCGTTAAAAATGAAAAGCAGCCGTTTGTGCTTGTCCAAACGCGGGCGTCAGGATGGATGTGTGGGCGGCGGGGGCGGGGCCGGCGGGCGGCGCCTCCTCATTGGCCGCGAGGCCCGGCCCGGCCCCGCCCACCTGGGGAGAGAGGGCGGGGCCGGAGCCGGCTCTCCATCCTCGCGTGTGGGTCTGCGGTCCTGACGCCGAGTGGGGCGCGCGAGTCCGCAGGTGTGAGGCTCAGGGAGCGACAGGGCACGCACAGGACCCAGACGCAGGCCCACGCGGGACATCCGTGCAGAAGGGCTCCCACGCGCTTGCGCCCGACTGCGAGCGAGCTCAGGAGAGCTGCGTGGGGAGGGGCTGCAGGCCGGGCCCCACCCCCAGGGGCCCCAGGATCTCACCAGTTTGCGCTGACACCAGTGGCAGAGACCGCAGAGGACGAGGGTGACGCTAAGGCTGACGGTGATGATGGCGGACACCAGGAGAACATCGCGGGCGGGCGCCCCTGGGGAAGGGGACACACAGTCAGACTTCAGGGCCCGGCGCCCGCGCTCCCTCCTCCTGGACCCCAGGAGAGCCTCTGCGCGTGCCGCCCGCTCTGCCTGGGGGAGTCAGCCTGGGCGCCCCATGCTGTTTCCCGGTCTGTAAAACGGGAGACCTGGGCCTTCTGGCCTCTCTGTACGGTTCTCCAAACCTGACACTGCAATTCCAGAGGCAGCAGGTGCTCTTCAGCCCGGCCGGGCCTCACAGGACCGGGGACCCCTTGCAAGGACCCGGCCTCGGGCAGGGCTTTCCTCCCGGCCCAACCTGCCCTCCACACTCTGCGCCCTGAGGCCGAGCTCCTCTGGGGCCTCTGCTGCTGCCCACCTGGACCGCGAGTCAGCCGCCAGCCGCGGTGGACAGGAAGGGGATCCGCGGCTGCCGACTCATGAGCTCACCCTTCCCTGCCTTCTCCACCTCTGGCCCAGAGGTGATCCCCTCCGTGGGCTCCCAGACCCCCGGGGGCGGGGGAACCCCGCCACCCCTCGTGACAGCCAGAAGCTACCCGCTCGCGTTGTCACCCGAACCCCACCTCCTCCCAGCGGGGACCGGCAGCACCGTGCTCGCTCTCCGCTCTGCAAACACAGATGAACCCCCCAGCCCCGCTCCCAGGTCACCGTGAACACGGCCAGCACACGTAACAGGTCCGCGGGAGCAGCGGGTCACGCGTGCACGTGAGCATCAGTGTCCTCCAGTCAACGAGACATGGTTTATTTGCAGTGGAGCCCGCGTGGGCTACTGGGCGCTAGCGAGCGTGGTAATTAGGACCTGACAGGTCGGTCCCTCCCGGCTCCTGGGGTTACAGCTCCGCCTTCCGCCCTCTCCAGGTCCCTCCTGTGGTCTTGTGGAGGAGTGTCGGTGGTCCCCTGCCACCCCCTCCAGCACCCCAGGCAGCCCCCGTGCCCAGTTCTGGGTCAACCTCAGGCCCCAACCTGGGTGACCTGCGGGCACTGGGCTGTGCACATCAGCTGTGGACACCAAGGCCACCATCTGTGGGAGAGCTGACCCACCCTTGCCCACCAGATGTCCCAGGTGCTCCATATGCAAGAACGACCTAGTCCTCACCACAACAACCAAGATTAGCATTAGGGGTTGTCCTCATTTTCATAGCTGGGGAAACTGAGGCACGAGAGGTCAGATACCATGTTGACAGTCAACCCAGTTAGTGAGTGGGCAGCCGGGGTTCAAGGCAGTCTGGCTCAGAGTCCATGCCCGCTGCTTTTTTTTTTTTTGGTGGCATCAGGATCGAACTCACAACCTCACACCTGTCAGACAGGCGCTTAAGCCACTGAACCAAACTCCCGGCCCTGGTTTTTTGAGGCAGGGTCGCACTATGTAGCTCAGGCTGACCTTGCGCTCACGTTGTAGCACAAACCAGCCTCGAACTCACAACGCTCCTCCTACCTCAGCCTCCCGTGTGCTGGGATTAAAGGTGCATGCCACCATGCCCGGTTCATGCCCTCTGCCTTGACGCCACTCCTGCCAGAGGGGCACAGCTGGTGTTCTCCAAGGGTGCTCTCGGGAGCCCCCAGGGCTGCTGGACTCCCTCGGGGGCTCTGAGGTGGGTGCTGGACCGCTCCCACCAGAGCCGCCTGGCTCCCGTTTCGCACCCTGGACTGACATAGGGAAGCCTACTTAAAGCAGGGGGTGTGTTGCTAAGGAAAGTTGGACCTTGCTGCCTGTAATGGTGATCCAGGGTCCCCTGCGGCCGCCACGTGAGTGCCTGTCCTTGTCTTTCAGGAAGCCAACAGCCCCCTCCTCCCTCCCTCCGACAGCCCTGGAGGCGGCAGGCAGGCGCCTGCCACTGCAAATCGCCTTGATGCAAATGCAAGTGACAGGTGTCCTTGGGCCCCGAGTCCTCCCAACATCCGGGTCCAGGGGTGCAGCACGCACACAGCTGGAAGGGACACGGAGGTCAGGTGTTGGGCCCCGCGCAGGCACGCATGGCGCCCGGGCAGCTCCAGGTGGGCCTCGTGGGCAGCAGCTGCCACCCTGAACTCTCCTGCCGGCTGGGCCTGCCGCGCGCTAGAGCCGTGGGAGCGGGCGGCCGCCTGACGGGCCCCCAAATCCCTGTCGACAACTGCGCGTCCCCTTCCAGTCCTCTCCAGGCGAAGCCTCCTGGCCCTGCTGTCGCTTGCTCAGTGACACACAGTCTCAGGTGTCCTCCCTCTCAGCACGTTAACATTTGGGGAAGGAAACATTGCAGTCCCAGTCAGCCTTTGACAGCCCAGGCCCCGGGAGCACAAAGGGTGAACAGAGGGCGTCGGGAGGCCTAGAGAAAGGGCAGCCGGCAGTGGGCAGCGCGGGGCAGGGTCCAGCCCGGGCTGTCCCGAGAGTGAGGCATGGGGTTGGGTACGCTGCTGCCCCTTTACCAGGACGCCAGCCAATCAGAGCTCAGATTCGAGCTCCCACCAGGTCCGGGGGTGCAGCCTGCACTTGGGAGCAGGTGCCCGAGACCCCAGGGCAGAGCCCGTGATGCAGCCCCCACCCTCGGCCCTCTCCGAGGGCCTCTCCCCCACTGTGCCCTGCCTTAGGGGCAGAGCCTGCTGCGGCAGGAGAAAGGGTGAATGAGGGAGCACCCCGGGCCTGCGGGAGGAGCGCAACCACTGCTGAAGCACCTGCTGTGACGCGCCCCAGGCCCCGGGGCCATGTGGATCTGCCATGCCCCTTCAGCGTCCTCCTGACGCGTTTGCGTTTGGCAGAATCCCGGGTAAATAGGTGTTGAGTGTGCAGGTTTGCGTATGTTGCCTCATTCGTCACCCAACGAGACGGAAGAGGAGACAGGAAGGCGTCAAGGATGAGTCTCAGAGGCGCCCACCTCCACACACACACACACACCAGGCCCCTTCTTTCCCTGGACTGCCTCCTCCGGGAAGGCCCTGCCTGCCAAGCAGGGTTAGCGTCTCCCGCCCCGGAGCCCATCACACAGTGCCACCATCCGTCCGTCTCTCAGGGGGCAGGAACAATGCGCCAGGGCTCCAGGCTTGACTGCCCGGGCTCAGAGTCTGGCCCAGGTTCTGCCAGGCCCTGGCCCCCAGCCTGTGCAGGCCTCAGTTTCCCCTTCTGTACGTAGGGGTTAAGAAGAGCACAGCCCCCACGGGGCTTGCGTGAGGTGTAAAGGAATCAGCATGCGCGCTGAGCTCCACACGGCGCCTGGCTGGGATAAGCAGGCCAAGGACGCCAGCCACCCTCACTGCCCCACACTCGCACTCTGTGCTCGGATCTGGGGCACAGGCTGAAGCTGGGCGCTGTCCAGGACCTCCCCAGAGCCCCCAGGACGTGGGTGCCGAGGTCAGTCACACCCCAGCCCGGGACCTCACCAGGCCCGAGCACGCTTAAGCGGGAACCTGGGTACGCGGGTCACGGCTCTGGGGCCTGGGGCTGTGCAGGCCACGTGGAGAAGCCACAGACCTGCCGGGTCCCTGGCCAGGGCTCTGCCCCACTCCAGGCTGCTTCTCATCTCCTCAGCAAGCCATGATTTATGGATGAACCGGATCAAACAGGGCTGCTGGCTGCAGAGCGCCTGGGGAGCCGCAGGAGAGGGAACAGACTTCAGAGGGCTGGAACACCAGCTGCCCAGGGGGGACAGGAGGGGTGGGGGCGGGACAGATGCCACAGTTCACAGACGCACACAGGGCACAGGACACATGCTGGCACGGGCACTGTGCACACTCACACGCACGCACCATGGCTGCATCGCCGGGGTCTGGGTGCTCACGCTGTTCCCCAGCCTGGGACCCTCTCCCCGCACACCTGCTTCCATGCCCAGCGCTGCCTCTCTTTCTGAGGCAAAGCAGGGCACGTGCAGCAGATGCTGCAAGTTCGAGCCCTGGCACGGCCCACGCGGGTCTAGGCCCAGCAAGGCCGGGCCTCACCTGCCGTGCAGCAAAGATGTGCAGAAGACACACCATCAGGCAGGCCCCGCACCCGAAGTCCACACGCACCCCCTCCAGGCCCGGGGCTGCCATCACCCCCACATCACAGGGCGGCAACCGAGGCCTATGGGGCCAACACCAACGCCGGGGCCTCCCTCAGCGCTGAGCACGGCGTCAGGCTCACAACGTGGTCCCCAGCCCTCCTCCTCCTGCGGACAGACCAGCCCAGAGCCCCGCAGGAGGCCCCGTGTGAGCCGCTCCCTCCGTCTCCAAGGCACCGGGCGGGACACGGCCCTGTCCTCCCACAACCCTCTGCCTTGCAGGGGCAGCGGTGGCTCACCATTTGGGGTCAGCAACGAACTGTCTCTGTCCTTCCCACCCAGGAGGGCAGAGACCCCGGATCCCGCATCTCCGCGGCCAGAGGTAGACACGAGGGGTGGATGAGTAAGTGCTAAACAAACGCAGGGAAGGCTCCAGGCCTCAGGGAAGCCGGCCTCCCACAGAGCCGGGCACGCAAGCAGACCCTTGCTTCTCTAGGCCTGAGGAGCCCGGACCCCTCTGCTGGAGCCCAGAGCTGCCCCCGCCTACAGCCTGCGTCCTGGGCTCCGGGGCACACTGGGAGCCTGGACACGCAGGCTCTCCCCAGGACGCACATGTGTGACACGCACGTTCCCTGTGCCCGGCCCTTCGATAGCTGTGCCGTCACCCTGGCACCCCACGTCTCCCCTCCTGGCCCACCTGGCACCGAGTCGCCCGCACGGGCCTCAGCGCCCTCTGGACGTGCATCTCCTGCTGCCATCTGGCAGCGAAGACGACAAGGAGGGCTCCGTGCTTTCCGAGCTGCACCAAGCAGAGAGGAGAACCACGTCGTGAACCAGCCACCTCGAGGACCGAGGGACAGGAAGAAAGGGGACAAGCGAAGGACAGCCAGGCCCGAGGGGCCCCAAGAACTCTGGGGACCCTGAGAGGCCTCTGGGCTCCTTCCAGCCTGCCGGCCTGGGCAGTGAACGGCTCAGCCCCCAGGGCCCCCAGAGTGAGTCGGGGACTGGAGCCACAGGGTGGGGCAGGAGGGGGACCAGGATGTGCCCAGGGCGCTGGCTCTGGAGGGAGCGAAGCGGCAGCTGGGGCAGCATCTGCAGCACCTCCTGTCCCGAGCCCGCCTCCTCCCACCTGCCTCTGCACCCCGAACCTCCCAGGCCCCAGGATGACGCGCGGGGTGGCGAGCAGGAAGCGTTCGGCGAGGCGAGCACGCGGAGCGAAGGAGGAGAAGGTGGGAAGGTACTCACCTGCCCCACGGCAGCGTGCGCAGGGGAGGGGGCTTTGCAGTGCCTAGACGTCCTCCCTTCCCCCACGACCCAACACACAGGAGAAGGCAGGCAGGGGCGGAGTGCAGAAGGCGGCACTGAAAGCCACTGGGCCACACCCGGAAGCCCAGACAGCCAGGCAAAGCTGCTGGTCATCTCTGCACTCTGAACCACGCCCCTGCAGCCCGGGAAGGGGGCAGCACTTCCCTGCAGGGAGAAAAAGGAAATAAGACGGCAGGGGGAGGAAGGAGGAAGGCTGGGACTCGGCCCTGCCCCTGGGCCCTGGTACCTCTCTCTGCCCTTCAGAAAGTAGCTGAGGCACCCACAATGCCTCTGGCCTCGCCTGGGGCAGGAATGCGGCTGGAGAAAGCAGGGGCCCGAGGGGAATCGTTCTGGAAAGTTACAAGTGGCTGAGAACAAGGGCTTAGCAGAGTAGGCTTCCTCGCCCTGGCCTGGAATCAGAACAGAGCATGCGTGAGTGAGACGGGGAGCGCGCTGGCAGGGCGTTAGCATTCAGGGGAGACGCCAAGTGAGTGACCAGCCAGCGAAGGATCATCCGAATGGCCCAGGAGCTGCTCCAGCAACAAACTGGACAGGACACGTCAGGACGCAAACAGTCCGTTTCCGCCTCGTCCTCGCGGAGCCCGGCAGCCGACACAGCCCCATCCACGCCGTCCCCGCCGTGCCCTCCCCCAGCAGAGCGCTCCGCCGTGGGAACCATGGCCCACGTCTGTGCCGGCAGAACGGTCTGCAGGGTGCTGCTTGCTTAGCGGGGTTTCACACCCATCACCGCGTGAACCGAGGTGCTGGGGTCCCCTCTGCCCAGCGACCTCCCGCACCAACCAGTCACCCGTGGTGCTGCCGGCCTCAGCCCTCAGTCTCAAAAGGGGGGCAAGGGAGATGGCGCCACCCGCAGACCCCAGAGAGCTGCTGAGCCCGGAAGTCACCCGGGTCAGAGCCACACGGGGCGGACAGGGCCAGGTGTCGGCTCTGCGTGGGGAGCCGGGGCCGACGGGCACCCGGCCAAGAGTCAGCCAGTGACCAGAGCAAGGCTGCCTCCTGCCCGCCTTGAGCCCAACACTCATGAGCCGCCTGGACAGCCGTGAAAGTGATCCCGTCCATCAGAGCGGCGGGGGCTCAAGAAAGGAGGAGCAGGCCGGAGGGGGCCTCCATCAGGGTTTGGAGCGGAGGCGGAGGCCAGACCGGGGACTCGTGATGATGAAGTGCGGGCCCTGACCGCCAGTCACTCCCGTGAATAACGCGTTGTTGTGCCTTGGCCTAAATCAGCATCTTACTGTTATTAATAACACACTGCGGCGGAGACGCCGGGGTCGGGGCCGAGCTGAATCTCACAGGAGGACCTCAGCACCGCAGCCTCCCCACACCACAGGCCTCCTCGGGGCCAGGGGCTCCCCCACGCCTGAGGCTCAGAGCCCGGAAGGCCACAGGGCCGGAGAACCACCCGTCCATCCGGGTTTGGTGGGGGAGGGGAGTGTGCTTCATCTCTGCCAGCTCAAGGGCTCCTGAGAATGCGACAGGACGAAAACCAGCTCCCAGAGACGGCGGAGAAGAGGGGTCCCAGGTGTGGGGCAGGGGGCACAGACCCAGGCGGGTCCGGGCCCTCTGGCTCCAGCACTCGCTGGCTGTGTGACCTTGGGCGACCCCCTCAGCCTTCTCGTTGGGATTCGGGGTGTCTACGGGTCCCTCTCGTGGTTCTGTGTCTCGTGGCTGCCACCGTACCCCAGATTAGTGGGACCCAGGTCCCGCCAGCCTGGGCGCTGTCCGCGGTGCCCGAGGCGCTGTCCGCGGTGCCCGAGGCGCTGTCCGCGGTGCTGACGCCGAGCCCGGCCCCGGCCTGACCGCCGCCCCCGCAGGGCTCCGCAGAGACTGAGCACAGCCGCCCCTCGACGGTACACGGTGGCTCCACCTTCGCTGACCCGGCCGGGCTTTGCCCCAGATAGCGAGGACCCCAGGCGTCTCCCCCCTGGGTAACGCCGCCGCCATCTCTCCCCTCTGGGGGAGCAGCCGCACTGCCTCCTGGTGGCTGCGTGGCGCGGCACGCGCGGCCTGGCACACAAGGTCCCCAGCGGTGGTGCGGGCCGGGCCGGCAGGGAGGGAGTGCAGACGGCCGCCCCGCCGCCCCGCCCCTCGCGGGCAGTCTGGCTCTCGAGGCCACAGCGCGGCCCAAGCCCCACGCGCTCCAACGTGCCTGCTGTGTCCTGGCCTGGCCCACGCCGCCCGGGTCATGGCACAGGTCACCCCTGCCGGCAGGCCAGGTCCGGGCGTGGGGAGCTCGTTACACAAATCCTGACCTCTCCCCTGGCTGCGGGGCCCGGCTGAGAGGAGTGCAGACGGCTGTTCTGCGCCCCCCACTGCCCCAGAG
>RJWM01018644.1:0-41514 GCA_004363535.1 Dasyprocta punctata
TTCAGAAAGATCTAAAGCCACAGATTCAGATTTCTCTTACACAATTCATCAGGTATTGAGCAGTCAGAAAGTAACCTTTGTTCTAACCTACTTTGTTAGCAAGCAAATTGGGCAAGGACAGCAATCTGGTTATCATGTTCTTCCTAAATAAAGCAGGGATCATGAATATAGAGCCAAGTTCATGACACACTGCTGGATAGAAAGCTTCCCTCATTTCCTGTGTGGCATTTTTGACACTTATAAAAATGGCTCTTGACATTTTTGAGAACTTTAACACATGGACCACCTGCTCAGGAAGGAAAGGCAGATAACATAAAACTATTTCCACAGAAGACTGGGCCAGTCTCCTGCAGTAGTCATCTCAGATCAAGCACATGAAATAGTCCCCTGACCTACCTCCCCTTATTATTTGGACACTAATTTCCACCTTCTAAAATTTGTTACTCCAATAAGTGTTTAATTAAATGGAGGTTGAACTGCCTTTCACTTAACTCTGCATGTGCTTATTAAATTAAAAAAAAATTGTTAAGAAGATCAAAGCTCCTTCCTTTCATTCCCGTAGATCCTTTTGGGAAACCACCATTTATCTCTGTAAAGTTCAAGCCTGCATAACTAAAAGCCAAATCTGAGATCCAACTACTGAATCTTGTACAGGGCCCTTTTCCCCTCCTTTTTCAGTCTTCTTATTCCCCTTCCTTGCCCAGACTACAGTTTGGAAGTCACTGAATGAATTCACAAGTACTACTGTTTGCGCTTTCACACACTGTTTAAAGGCAGAAGTATTAGATTTCACAGCACTGTGAAGAAGTTGGCAACCACTTCAAAGCAATTCTGAAGCATCTATTACTTTAGTAAGCAAGGGTAATAATGATCTACAAAGCACCAACTGGCTCGTGTTTTCCTGTTCTTCTACATTTCATTGCAAATACCAAGTCTCTATTTTCTTGCTTAAACACCAGTTAGTACATCAACTTTCAAATTATAGATCATGTAGCAGTCATGAACAAAGCAAACCACATAGCTAAATGACTGCACAGCTATAGAACTTTCGGAGGGGTAGAAAAGTCTGCTATAAAATAATTTACCTAAAGAAATATATATTTTATTCCCAATCCTCTTCCTTTCTGACCTCTGCATAACTCTATAGATATTTTGAGACTCAATATTATCCTATTACAAACAGTAGTCCCGACAATAACTCAACAGGATATTTAACTGAGTATTTCTAATTAGTTCAACACTTGCTAGGCCAAGTGAACATATTATAAGTATAAATATCCAATACCAAATTCAAATAACATACAACTTTGTCTTGGCAAAAAATCTAACCCACACTAAGTGATAATGACAATTTGGGGAGTACCGGGAATCAAACTCAGGACTTTGCACTTGCCAGGCAAGCACTTGTGCCTCTGAGCTATATCCCTGGCCCCCAAAATGACAAATTTTAAACTATATGAGCTTGGGAAAATGAATTATCCCCCTGATTCCCTAATTTAATGCCATATGAATACTAAGACTAGAGAACTCCATTATGCCTTGGGCCTTACGAGTTGTAAGTCTTCTGGATGCTGAGCGCTTAGATGACAATTGAACTGCCATTCCTGAAACTTGACCTTCTTACTTTTAACAAAGTTTGCTCTTACTAAGTGATCCCTTGCGCTTAGGATGTATTTGTCAGCAGCTAGTGAAACTCTACCCTCCTTGATATCTACACTTACCTCGCTCCTCCCTGCCAGTCCACACTAAGTTATATACATGGAAAGGAAAGTTTTCAAAGGCACAGTAACCAAGTGTGCCTTTTTAATATTACTTACTAGTATTTTGTCCTGTAGAAATCTTTGTGAGCCTCTAAAGGAAATAAATCTCACGGATTCCAATCTTAAATTAGATGATTGATCATCCCATTTGTATGTAAAATAGAAATGTTTTAGCCATTATTAATTTCTCTGCTGCTAAAAAAAAATCAAATGCTGAAGAATTTGGAAATGGTATCTACCCAAGAAAACCTAGACAAAGTTTAGAGACTATCTGTGAGTAACGTCAATTGTCTGAGTATTTGAGGACACGAACCCAAGTCCAAAATGTGTCTCAGGTCTATTGCTGGGTGCAGCAGAACACCACGAAATAGGAGTAGAATGTTTGTTTGTTTGTTTGCTTGCTTGCTTGTTTTATAGTGCTGGGGATCCAGTTTAGGGCCTTTAGTGGTACAGCAGGCTAGGAAAACCCTTTCCCACTGAGCTACATTCCCAGCCATCAAACTATTCTTTGATTAAGGTCACAGTCAAAGTTAAAAATCTCCTTTGACCACACCTCTAAAACTCATCTAAAAATTAATGTCTAGAGAAACTCCAATTGCTTTCTTCCAGAAAAATGGAGTTAAAGAACTGAATTTATGTTCTTTGTCTTACATGACTCTTAAAGCACAGAAAACATTTCTCACCACCTCGACACACCCAAATCCAAATGGGGAAAGTTCCAGTAGATAAAGAAAGGATTAATAGAGGGAACCGAGAAAGATGACAAAGGATTCTATACTCACAGTTGTGAAGAGTGGCTTACAAAGAAGTGAGTAGCACTAGCTGATTTTTAAAAATAATTATTGTCTCAAATGAACAATGGTTTTCTAAACAGTTACCTTAGAAGGTGACTTTTGCAAAAACAGAACGTTTAAATCCCAGCCTTGGAGTTGCCTTGGGCTCTAATACATGTGACACATCTGAAAATCCATTAGTTTAATAGTCACAGTGCTGTTGAGGCCCCACACAGATTTGGCTGGCTCGACCAGTCACTTTATTGACCCATTTTGACCCTTAGCTACCATTGATTTTTCTTCATCTATCATATATGTTTCCCAGGGATGAAGTGTATCAACAGCAAGAAAGTTCAAAAGACAAAGTCATAACCTCAGAGATCGGCCCAGCCATTTCAAAATGGTTGGAACACAGGTGGTGTTGTTGGGATTGGTTTACAGCCTCCCAAGATAACTCCTGTGAAGACCTTTCTTGTGTATCTCCAATACTACTCTACGCTATCGTGCTGGCCACAGCTTGGCAGTCATCTCAGTCAGTGATGAGCCCTTGGTGTACTCTTCCCTCACTGTCAGCCCCGTTTCACAGGTTTCATCGCTTTCTTGCTCTCAGGATCAAATTCTGAGTTTTCCAGGAAATTCTGCCCTTAATCAACTCACGGTCAGTACTGCTTCGAAGTTTGTTATGCACTGAATGTTGGTGTCCTGCCAAAATTCAGACGTTGAAACTCTAACCTCCGATGAATGCTATTAGGTGGTGGGGCCTTTGTGAGGTGATTTGGATCAAAAGGGAGGAGGCCTCATGAATGGATTAAAATCTTTATGAAAGAGACTTTGGAGAGCTCTTTCACTCTCTTACCCCCACAGGGGACAAGAATTTCATAAGTGAAGGATTCTACAATCTGCACACCAAACAAGGGCCTTCTCTAGCACCTAACCATACTTTCTCCGAGACCTGGAACTTCCTTCCAGTCTCCAGATCTGTGACAAATAAATTTCTATTGTTTAAAGCTACCCACGTTCTGATACTTTCGTCTCAACGGCCCCAAAAGATTATGACAGTGTTCCTTTAATGCACCCTTTTTTGCTTCTTGAGTATTTTGTAATATTTCTCTACCTTGGTCATCAGCCTTGTGTCTTTTATCTTTTTGTACGTTGTCTTCTATCTTCTTTCCCACTTAGATATTGAAAGGAAAGAACTCTCTCTAGCTTCTGTATGCCATCCCTATCCAACAATGTGCCTAGTATGTGATAGACACTGAATAAATAGTTATTAATTTATCAATTATAAGGTAACATTTTTTCTGACAAATCCTATTTGGTATATCTCCTTGAAATTTTTTGGCTTCATAATGAATAATGCCTAGTCTCTCCCATATGCTCTGTGGCCTGAGCTGGTGTAGCAAGTCCATGAAATTTGCTGGTATATTCCAGTCATTGCTACTGCTATTCTAGTCATTTAAGAGTTGGCTTGGTCTAGTTGTGGTTCTTACTGGTAGCTCTCTGACATCCCCAGAGGTGACAATGCTTACACAAAACTCCTTCAGCCATTCTCAGGTTCCATCTTCCTTGCGGAGAGAACCCTCTTGCCTCATCCATTGCTTCCTATGGACCAGACTTTCTCCACATGGGCCCTTCAGATTGACAAACTAGATGGACTGTTTTCTCTGATTTTATCTTCTAGATGTTATCCCAAGGCTGCTCCTTCAGCAACTGAGAATTAGCACCATGGTCAGTGGACAGCCACGCCTCGTCCTCTCACTGCCACCGAAGTGCCCCAGTTCCTACTCATTTAGGAGGGGACATGGGTGAAATATCATTGATGATAGTCCACACCCCGAGATAAATAGAAAGCAAATGAAATTAAAGGAAAATACTCACTGTGCAACAGTACAAACCTGCCATGCTACGATTCGCAGGTGCACTTTAACCCAAGGAATAGTGTGGGAAGAATTCACAGTGTGCTTCCAGATGCTCTTGGCTCTGGGTGTGGTAAACACGTGAGAGATGAAAGGACATGCTATCCAGACAATTGGGCACAAGGCACATGGGGTCACAATTTTGCCAACTCATTATGAAGAATAGAACATTGATAGTTAATCATGGGGTAGCTCAAGTGTTCTTAAGTCTTATATTTGTCTATACATAAAAAATTCTGCCTTAAGAGGGAGTATGAATATTATATTATATTATATTATATTATATTATATTATATTATATTATAACAGTTACCTTTAAACCAGTAGGGAAAGAACACTGAAGTTCAGATTTCCAAAACAAGAGTTAATGTTAATACTTTATAGCTGAACAGAAAGGCCTTAGGAAGATATGAGCCCCAATAATTCATCTAGCTTTTTTCTATTTGTGGATTCCTGTCCCTAACTCCTTGAGTTTTTCTCTCTCCAAATTCTAATGCTATTGAATGTCCCTTCCCTAAGCAAAGAAATAAAATATGTTAAGAAACAAGTGAATAGCATGTAGTTTCCCCAAACTTACTTAAAGAAATGAACTCTGAAATCACTCTCTGACCCAGCATTCCCAGATAATATAGCTCCTTCTCCTCAACTTGACTGTAAGGAATGATCCATACTATGGCTTCCCAGGATTTTACATCTGACTCATTACTAGCACTCAATATGCATTCATTGAATAAATAAATAAGTTCTCCTAGTGTAAACATAGAGTGGTCAATATTTAGAATCATTTATTTAATGCTTCCTTGTCATCACTGACTACTAAGATATCTTGGTCAAATTACTTCAGAAAAGTTATGGATTGGTAATCTAGTAACTGGTTATCAATGTTCTGCCCATAGAGATCATTCTTTATTTACAACCTCTAGCAGTCTTCTTGAAGCGAGGCATCTAACTGAAGAATACTTAGCACTAAGGGCCAATAAAAATGCCTATGATATTTGACTTGGAAGTTATACTTTTAGGAGTTCAAGTCTTAGGAAATAACCACTAGTGTGGTTTGGATTTAAAATTTATCCCCAAAGACTTGTGTTTGGAGGTGGGGATTTGGGAAAATGATTGGATCATGAGAGTTGTATTTTCAACAGTGGATTAATCCATTGATGGATGGATTCATAATTTGATGAAATTATTGGGAGGTGATGGAATTTAAGACATGGGACTAGTTAAAAGAAGTGGCTGATAGAGGTGTATCCTTGTAGACCAGCTCTTGTCCACGACCCCTCGCTTTCTTTCCCTCTACTTTGCTCCAATACATTCTCTCTATCATCCATGATGTTCCGCTTTGCCCAGGCCCAAAATCAGCACAGTCAAGTGACCAAGGACTAAAACTATTAAATTTGTAAGTCAAAATAAATCTTATTCCTCTAAATTGATTTTCTCAGGTATTTTTTTCTCAGTAACAAAGAGCTGACTAACATTCCTCCCAGTGATTTGCAAATGTGACGAAAAATGTTCACAGCAACGTAATTTACAAAAGAAAAAAGATTATCCATTACTTAAGAGTAAATAAATAAAGTACATTCTACTATAAATGTGTAGTTGTATAAATGTACTATGTCCAAGCTCTACTCCAGGGACCTGGTAGATGCTGGTTAGCAAAACAAAGATCTCTACCACCTTGGAGTTTACACAACTGAAAAATTGCCAGGTGTGGTCATGTATTCCTACACAGCACTCTTGGAGGTTGTGGCAGCAGGATCTCAGGTTCAAGCCAAGCCTGAGTAACTTAGTGATATCCTGTCTCAAAAATTCAAAAGATGGACTGAAGGTTGTAGCTCAATGCAAAGGCCCTGCATCCAATACTAAGAACTGAAAAAAAAAAATTGTGTTCATGAGAATTTTCACTTGCATAAAGAAATGCTTAATATATGTAAGGTAAAACAGTAAAATACAAAATCATATCTTTAATATGACCTTTATATATTTACATATCAACAGAAAATTATTAAAAGATGTCACAATCTTAATAGAAGTTGTCTCTAAATGTTGAAATTCAGTTGCTCTTTTTCTTTATGCCTTTGAGTATTTCAGTATTTTTAAAAATGACTTTTGATAAGAAATTCTAAAATCAAACAATAGATCAGATGGGACAGTGAGTGACACATCCACCTGAACAACAAGAATCTGGAACTCGCCAGGCGTGGTGGCGCACGCCTTTAATCCCAGCACTCGGGAGGCTGAGGTAGGAGGAGCATGTGAGTTCAAGGCCTGCTTGGGCTACAGTGTGAGCACAAGGCCGGCCTGAGCTTTATAGTGCGACCCTGCCTCAAAAAACTAGGGCCGGGAGTTTGGCTCAATGGCTTAAGTGCCTGTGGCAGGCATGAAGTTGTGAGTTTGATCCCTGGTGCAGCATCTGGAACTCTAGTTCTAAACCTTCCTATTCTGTGTGCCTTACCAATAATAACAATTTTTTAAGTACAGGTTTCCTAACCTACAAAGAACACTTTAGCACTGCTTTGTCTAGAGACCAAGAGTAGGGCACAGTAACATTCCAGGAACAATTGCCACCCAGCATTAAATGTGTTTAGGGCTGATAAGATAATGATGGGTAAATGCAAACTGTTTTGAGATATTGCACATTTTAATATCCAAGGAATTATGTATATAATACCATTACATATAAAGAAGATCAAGCATTTGTAAACATCACACACGCGCACACACACACACACACAGAAAAAATAATCAGTAGCAGTATGATAGCCAGCTACTAAAGACTAAAATAGCTCTAATGGTATATAATTTATTACTATTAATACAGGTAACTTTCAAACTTTTAAACTAAATATTTTTTAATTGTCATCTCTTTTTAAGATCTTAATCCAATAGATAAATAGCAAGAAAAATACTTTATCAGATCATGTGTCCTGATTTTTGTTTCAGAATTCAAGGTCATCTTTTTAAAATGCAATATTCAAATGTTCATGGAGTAGTCTAAACAGACTCTTAACAGTTTTAATCCCAAATAGATTACCAAATGGGCAATCACCTTCAATTTCTCCACTACCATTTGGCTGAATAGCTATGTGTTTTAAACACATGCATACACACATAAAGAATTATTTGAAAATGAAACTCCACTGAGCAACAGGAAAGTACCTAAAAGGCGTAGTAAACTGAGCAAAAGCGAGTAATAGAGACCAAAATCTAAGGGTCAGAAATTAAGAGTATCTTGGCTGTGCTTAGCAGATTTGGGGGAGGTAGAATCCTGGATAGTGGGCAAACTGGGTGTTGGGTAGTTTTGTTTTGTTTTGTTTTGTTTTGTTTTGTTTTGTTTTGTTTAATCATTTAGGACAGATCAATCAACATTACAAAGAAGAAGATATTTCAAATACTTGGTTAATATGCAAAGGAAAATAAATTCAAGATTCAAGAAAACAAATTCAAGATTCATCTAACCAGAAGATTAGCTTTCAGGGCAAGGCCTCATGACTACAGGAAAGGAGAGAATGACAGGTTACAACTTACTGCAGTGGTTACAACTTCTCGAAGAGTTGTACAAGAGGTGGTTACAACTTACTGCTGCGCTGTCAACCAGGGAACTTGCAGAGAGAGGTCACCAATGCAAGACAGGAAGAGAGCAAAAAAAGACTATTCAAATTTTGCTCTAAATGGAAAGCTAAAAGGAAAGCAATGTCGTTCAACCTTGACAATCAACACGTTTACTGACATGTGGCAAAGCATTGTGGGATCAGATAGGCTGCAAAGCAGATGCCACAGGGCCCAGTCTCAGAGGAGACAGCTGGTAGGAAGGAGGCTCCCCTCCCCGGGAAGTATGTATAGATTCCATTCCCTGAATAGCTTGACCCTGGACCATCCAAGGAATACTGCAAAGGAGAAGGGGTGATGACTGAGATTTGATTTTCCTGCAGCTGTGTTCATTTTTTACATTGACAAACACAAATTTTCCGATGGACAAATACAAATTGCTTTGCTGTGTTCGTTTCTTGCCATGGCAGCAATACATAATAATACGTGTTTATTATGGAAAATATATAGATGTAGAACAGCACAAAAATAGAAATCAATACTGCCTGTAATTTTAGGGATACTGAACTTTAACATTCTAACATACATACCTGTCCAATTTTTGTTATGATGCATAAGTTTTAAAATTAGGGATCTTTACAAACAGTCTTATAACATGTTTTTTAAATTTTAAATTACATGATCATTTGATGATGTCATTAAATAATCTTTTAAACATGATTTGTAATGGCTGCATGGAAAGCTATCACATGATGACTACTAATGTAACTATTACCATATCCTCAGTTCAACTGATTTTGACCTATACACAACTTTAGGATACATAGCCTCATGCATAAGACTTTTTAAAACCTCAGTTTTGTTTTGTTTTGTTTTCTAGATAACTTTAAAGACAATATTGAATGAATGGCTATGCATATTTCTCAGGTAATTGAAAGCTGATCTAATATTGTCCTCCAGTATACATCACTGGAAAAGGACTCAGTTGGGTTGACATCTAAATATATAGTAGTAGAGTTTTAATTGTAATTTTTAAAATTACTAGCAAGAGTCCCCTGACATTCATTCACCTTTTGTGGCTTAACTCTCAAAAACTATACCCAAGTGGAATTTTCTGTTGCACACATCCTTCTATACAAACGCAGACTGGGCACACACGCTTCTCTCCACTGCTTCCTTACCCTTGAGGGTTGAGCCTCATTAATCCAAAATCCAAAATGCTCTAGCATCCAAAACCTTTGGAGTACTGACAAGATACCAGAAATAAAAGAATAATTCCACATCAAGGAACTCTGTTTCATGAATAAAATTACTTAAAATAGTCTATGAAAACTATGTTCAGCCTATGTATAGAAAGTACATTCAAAGCATAAATGAATTTTGTGTTTAAATTTGGACACCATTCCCAAAGTATCTCATCATGTATGAGGCAATACCCCAAGACATGAAAAAAAAATTTCTTGTCCCAAACATTTCAGATAAGAGACACTCAGTTTGCATAAACCTCACTCACTGCCCTCCATTTATAAAAGCCCAGCACCGGGGGTCAAGACCTCCTAGGTTAACTCTAAAGAGAGAATCACTGGTTAGTGCCATGGTGAGGGAGAGGGCTCCATGTTTTGGAATGGAAAGCAGTGAGGCCCATAGCCCCGCAGATGACCCTTCCTGAAGATCCCCAGCAACAGCACTTCCGGTCAGGTCCCCTGTGAGGGACTTGACTTACAGCTGGAATAGTACGAGGCAGGAGACCAGAGAATGATCTTTCTTTGCCTTACCTGTGTAGATGCACAGTCTCCATCAGTCACAGCTTTCTCCAGGCAGGAGTGCAGCCCGAGTGTAATGTGTAGTAGCTGCCACGGGACAAATCCATCCGGGTTCCCATGCCCTTCCTTGGGTGTGAACTGGGCCCTTGAGAGAGTACATGAACTCCTTCAGACACCTGGGGCCCTGCAGTGTACAGCAGTGACTGCACCCAGTGGCCCTGTAGGATGAATTACGTCAGGGTAGCCACGAAGACTCTTAATGACCTTGCAGGCAGTGGTTGGCTGAATAATCCCTTTCCCAAAGAAGTCGAGGAGTCCTTGAACCTGTAATTGTTATACTTTATACGGCAAAAGAGACTTTGCAAGTGTGATTAAATTAACACTCTTGACCTGAGTAGATTGTCATAGATGTTCAGGTGGTCTTACAAAACAGGCAGAGGCAGATTCGACTATAGAGATAAAGACAATGTGAAGACTCACATCAGTCACTGTGCTGCCAACTTTGAAGATGAGGAAAGGTCTGAAGATAAGGAACACATAGAATGTTCTAGCTGAAAGAGGCATGAAAATGGATTCTCCCCTAGGATTTGGGGAGGACTCAGCCCTGGTGGTGCTTTGATTTGGCCCAATAAACTGATTCCAGGCTTCTGACTCTCAGAACTGTTAAGGCATAAATACATGTTGTTTTAAGCCACTGAGTTGTTATAATAGCCATAGGAAACACACTCACAGACTCATGGCTATTAATGAATAAGAACATTTGATTCTGTGTTTATTTCACATCCCTATTTTCCTTTTTATTAAAGAAGTGGCAAACCTGATCATCAGGTGCTTTGTGAACAGAGAACAGCCACAGCTGGTCCACCAAATGTCACAGCAGCTGCTGGAAGCCGTGCTTCTCATTTCCTCTTCCCCCCGGTGTATTGGTATGGAGGCAGGTGCCAGTATCTGGCAGGCTTCAGTAGGACCTACACATCCCGAAGATTATTAATATGTGCACTTCCTCAACGACAAAAAGCAAAGCAAAACACTACAAACCCACCTGTCACTGGGATGGTGCAGCCTTAAACCCCTTCCCCCTTGCGTTCCCCATCCCGAGGAAAGGCCAAAACGATGTCCACAGATCAAGGGCAATGCATAAAGTTCTTCCCACTCATTTTCAACAGGAGAACAACAAAATGAAAGAAAAAATAGATTTAGCCACTGTAAGCCACCTCCTGCTGTTTGCTTAAGTTAGCTTTAAGAGCTTTGAGAAAAGTATACAAAATATTTGATAAATAGTGTTTGGCCATATCCCAGGCACTTCTAATCTTCTGGCAACTTTGGTTGGTAGAAGGTAGAGTGACCTTAGAATACATAAACCCACCGTTGATACTGCACATTGGCCTTCACTGTCCTCACCTGTAAAATGGGAGGTTGGATTAGATTAGTGACTACATGTCTGGACCTACTTACTGATCTCACTGACCTGTGTCGTCAAAATATTTAAACAGCATTTTTAAATGTATACCTTAGAAATAGTGCCGCTTTTTAAAAATGTAAATGTAATGAATTTTTTCCTTTTATAGATAAAAATGTATAGAATAAGCATCTTTTTCAATTCTAAATAGAATTGGATTTTTTTTTTTTTTGGAAAAAGTATTTCAAGAGAGCAACCAGCGTAATACCAGGTATCACACATGTGATAGTCGTGTCTTATGATATGTTAATAAATGTTTAACTAAGTATCATCTTTAAGCAAAACTGCTCATTTGACCCTAAGTATGAATGTGTCCTCTGTGTTGTATCCTTTGTTGAATTTGAATCAGAACATTTTAGAAACTATCATAACATTGTCTTTAAGCACATCCTGAAATAAATTTACAAAGTCTCTAAGATCAAGACACTCTGCAGAAAGTGCTGATCATCACCTGTTAAAGAAATTAATTTATGCAGTACCATAGGTGTCAGAGGTGAGAAAGTACTTATCAATGAATATTTCCTACAATCTTCAACCTGCTAAAAAATTGCACTTGCAGCCCATCGAGTTGTTAACTTCATGTGATTTACTTTGCAAGAGCTTCCTCTTTCTTTTTCATCTCTGTAGAGAAAAGTGTTCAGCTGGCTGGAAGGCAATGCTAGTGGGAAGACCCGCTATGCATGAAAATTTCCCAGGAAGTTTGAAGATGAGAGCAATCTCGTGGGTCTTCGCAAGGCTGGAATTTCTTCTTGCTCCCTTAGCTCGATTCTGCCCCTGCATTACATCATTTCTCTCACTATCTTTTGCCTACTCTAAATTAACTGCTAGGAATCACAAATTTCCATGTCTGCTGAAGAGATGCCCATCTTCTCACAGGACAGCATCATAACCAAGAGCTCAGAAAAAGGGTCCACTAGCAACCAGTTGGGGAACCTCAACTAAGCCATTTCATCTACCTTAAGCCTGGCCGGGAACCTCTTGAAATGAGTACTAAAGTGATCTCCAGTCCCTTTTCCTACTTACTGCCTCTCTCTCTTATCAGTTGCTGTTTCTGGCCTCACCAAAGTTCATGCAGAGAAGGAGGGCAGTAATTGGCAAAGTGTTCTGAAATGCTTCTGACTGCTGGGGACTACAAGATCTTTCAAGCTGACACTTGTTGTCATGGACACGCTTGTGGGTTCTTGAGAGACTTGCTCTGTGGGTATTATGGATATCACTTGGTCAGAACCTGAGCCACTCCTACATCAGTTAGCTTCTGTTCTCAGAAGACTCCACAGCTGGGACCACTCCCTGGTTGTGTAGGTCTGTGTCAGGGACCCGCTCACTGTGCCCTCTAAAGTGACAAAGGGACACTGAGATTAGACCTAACTCACAGAGGAATGTGCCCCCCAAACCCCAATCCTTGTGGATGGTTGGGGCTTCTAGTAAAACGCTCTCCATAAAATCCCCTTGACAAGTCATCTTCCAATTACTATAATCTTAGCCCTTTTATACCCTTCATCTCGGTTAGAGTTGTTTGGTAAGTTATCCAAGAGAAATATAACTGGTTCTAGAATATGTCTTTGGAAAATATCCTTACACATATGACATCTTGATCATTTTTATTTATCTCGATCAAGACGTAATATGTGTATGTGCAAATTCCCCAAGGTGTATGTAATTACTAGGTATCACAAACATACATGAAGAAAAATCAAAATTAAAAAATTCATGCTAATGAAAAGCAATGAATGTGATTATTATGTACTGCAAACATGTACTAATAAAAGTCAAAAAAAGAAAAACCACTATGTAGAAATGAAATTTTTTAAAAAATTAGAATGTGCATATAAATAAACTTCTGGTAGTCAAATGTGGTATCTGACAATTATAGCACCTTTTAAAAACTTGAGATATAATTGACAAACCATAAAAGTCACATGTTCCATTGACCTTAATATGTTCATGAGGTTATGCGGCCATCACCGCTATCTAATCCCAGAACAGTACCATCATCCCCAAAAGGAATCCCACATTCATTGCAAAGACTTCGTTCTCCTCCTCCCACTGCTCCAGACAACTACTAATCTACTTTCCATCTCTATGGATTTGCCTATTCTGGCTGTTTCATATAAATGGAATCATACAATATGTATTGCTTGTGTTGCTTCTTTCACTTTGCATAGTGTTTTTAAAGTTCATCTAGGTTGCAGCATGGATCAGTGATTCCTTGCTTTGCAGTGCTGAATAACATCGTGGTATACTGCATGATATGCCACACCATGTTTATCCACTATCCAGTTGATGAGTACTTAGATTGTTTTCATTTTGGGATTATTATAAATAACAGATATATGTGGTTGTGTGGACATGTTTTCAGTTCTCTTAGGCATAGTCTTAAGAGTGAAATTGCTGAGTGAGATAACTCTATGTTGAACCACCTGTCTGTTTTCACACATTGACACCATTTTACAATTCCAAATGTGTAAGAGCTCTGACTGCTCTGTATCCTTGCCAACACTTATTGCTGTTGGTCTTTTTTAAAAAGCCACCCTAGTGAATATGAAGTATAATCTCATGATTTTGACTTACGTTTTTCTACTGAGTAATGGTGTTGAGCATCTTTTCATGTGCTTATTTCTTTTTATATACCTTCTTTAGAGGGATGTCTATTCAAGTGCTTTGCTCAATTTTTAAATGGGTAATTTATCTTTTTATTGTTGATTTGGTTGCATTAGTTATATATTCTAAATTATTTGTGAATCATTTTATTTACAAGCATTTTGTCCCATTACATGTGTTGTCTTTTCACTTTCTTGATAGTATTCTATGAAGTATAAATGTTGAAATTTTTTTTATTTTAGCGAAGAAAAAAAAAAACAGAAAAAAAGACATATAAAACAAAAACAACAAGCAAAAGAGACAAACAAATGACTAGAGTAAATACACAACAGTAACATTGCAGGTTTACAAAACCGGACGATAGAAACTTGACAATGTTTGCAATATTGCGCATCGTTATCTTTGAAATGGTTACTTACATTAACAGATATAGACATGTAAAACTAATCTAATCATATGAGCATTGACTGTTCTTTCTCAACAATGAATAGATTCAACAGTGTGTTCATTCTAGTTATCCTACATTACATATATACAGGTTTATATCTTTTCCTCTTCCCCTTTCTCTGTCCGCCTTTTCCCTTCCCAGTCACGCCCGCTCTTTGAGCTGCTCTTCACCCTTACCTAGTATTTATTATAGATTTTGGATCATATATACTTTTCCGTTTCTTACACTAGGGAGACAATACGGTATTTACACATGTGGGTTTGATTTATCTCACTTACGAATATGGTCTCAAGTCGTGACCATTTACTTACAAAAGTCTCAATGCAATCTTTCTTAATAGCTGAGTAGTACTCCATTGTATAAAAATACCACATCTTTTTTATTCATTCTTTGATTGATGGGCACTTGGGTTGTTTCCAAGATCTGGCTATTACAAATTGGGCTGCTATAAACATAGGTGCACAGATATCACTGTGGTATGATGTTTTCAGTTCTTCTGGGAAAATGTCCAAAAGTGGGATAGCTGGGTTGAATGGGATCTCTAATCCTAGCTTCTTGAGGAATCTCCACACCGACTTCCATAGTGGCTGCACCAGTCTACACTCCCACCAACAGTGGAGAAGTGTTCCTTTTCCCCACAGCCCCTCCAGCATTTATTGTTGGTTGATTTTTTAATCTTGGCCATTCTTTCTGGAGTGAGATGGAATCTCAGCATTGTTTTAATTTGCACTTCCCGAATGACCATTAATGTTGAACATTTTTTCATATATTTATTTGCCATTTGTATTTCTTTCTCTGAGAAGTGTGTATTCATCTCAGATGCCCATTTTTGGATTGGGTCCTTGAATTTTTGGAGCCTGATTTCTTTTAATTCTTTATATGCTTTAGACAGAAGTCCTTTGTCTGATGGACAATTGGCTAAGATATTTTCCCAGTTTGTGGGTTTTCTTTTCACTCTGTTGGAGATTTCCTTTGACATGCAAAAACTTTTTAGTAGGATGAGATCCCACGTGTTGATTCTGGGAAGTGTTTCCCGTGCTATCTGATTTTTGTTCATGAACTCTCTGCCTACTCCTGTGTCATCGAGATTTTTACCTACCCTGTCTTCTAGTAAGTTTAGTGTCTCTGTTTTTATATTCAGATCTTTGATCCATTTTGACTTTATTTTAGTGCATGGGGATAGGCATGGGTCTAGTTTTAGTTTATGGTATATAGAGAGCCAGTTTCTCCAGCACCATTTGTTAAAGAGGCTGTCTTTCTTCCAATGTAAAAAATATGGAACGCTTCACGAATTTGCATGTCATCCTTGCGCAGGGGCCATGCTAATCTTCTCTGTATCATTCCAATTTTTAGTATGTGTGTTGCTGAAGTGAGCACTAAATGTTTAAATTTTGATGATGTCCAATTTATGTATTTTTTCTTTTTTCTATTTTTTTTAGTATTGAACATAGACCCTTCACACTGAACTAGATCTCCAGTCCCCATCCCTTTTATTTTTTTAATTTGAGACAGGGTCTTGCTAAGTTACCCTGGCTGGGCTTTCACTTGTAATCCTTTTGTCTCAGCCTCCCAGAGTGCTGAGATTTTAGGCATGCATCACCATGCCTGGCTTATTTTTTTCTTTCCTTACTTGTATTTTATGTGTTATAGCTAAGAAGCCATTGCCTAATCTGATGCCACAAATATTTATGCCTATGTTTTCTTTTAAGATTTTTATCTCTTTAGCTACAATAAGAATTTTGTTTCCTTTAAAGTTAACTTTTTTATGGGTATATATTGATAGTTTTGTGGTTACTGGGACAAAATACCTGACATCTGCAATTTTGAGGAGGAGAGGTTTACTCTGAATAATGGTTTAGAGGCTTCAGTCCATGGCCAGCCAGCTCCAAGGATGTAAAATCATGGTAGGGAATAAAGGTTGGTTCAAAAAGACTGTCCATGTTTAGGACAAATGCATTCACCTTAGACCTAGCTACATCATGCATGCTCAAAAAGCAAGATAAACAACGCTGGAACAAGTACTTCCTGACTATGTTCTATAAAATGAAAGGAGGCTACAATGGGCTCTGCTTACACATCTTTTCATCCACGTGGACTTAACAGAGTGCTTGACATATGGCAAATCCAAGTTTTGCATTTTGGAACTTTCTTGAATTTTCTAGAGTTTTTTCCAATATTTTTGATCCATGGTTGGTTGAATGAATGGATGCGAAACCTGTAGATAAGAAAAGACAGACTGCCTACATCAGTTGAGTTTCTCTTGTTCATTGTGTTGTTTAGATCTACTTTTTAAATGCTATTTTGTTCCCTTGATCTGCCCAAAGTCTCCTCCAATGATGCACTCACCTCTTTCTCGTTTTCCTGAATTTTTTCTTTGTTTAGGCTAACCCCATGTTGTTAGGGATGTACATACTCCGAAAGCGTCACATTTTCATTCTCAGTAGCACTCTTCATAATGTTAGCTTGTGATACAGTTACCAAAGCAACCAGGAGATAAGAATTAGAACTCTATTTCCTCGCCACTCCTCCTTACTCCACCATTCAATTTTAGTTCAAAATATTTATTTTTACTCTTTAAATATGCACTTAGTTCTATCACTTGATTTACCAGCTATAAATTATACATTTTGTCTCTGTATGTGAAAGATCAAAAAGTAGCACACTTGAACTTCTTCCATGATATTACACTGCTTTATCGCACTGATGTCTTCATGGTTTATAATCTGGTTTATTGTTCAATTCTGTACAAACACTGAAATCAATGTAAGTGGATCCATCATGCCTATCAGTCCTTTTGCTTGACTTTTGATTCTGATCCTAGTCCCTCTCCATACATCTCACTACTTAGAAGAGATGATTTTGTCACCATCCTGTGAGGACTGTTGTGTATGGCTCCAGTGCCATAAGAGCTAAAAGGAATGTAGCCAATTTGGGAACCTGGGACTCTTTGACTTTAGAGCTGTAGGCCAGGGAGCAGAGGGAGGTTGGCTCACAGCCCAGAGTCCAAGAGCTGGTAGAGTTGTTGTGCCCAGCATCAGAGAGAGTTACCCAATGTGACAGCAGCAGAGCCAAGCAGAAGGGACCTGCTTGAAAGCTCACCTGATGAGCTTTCAAAGACTCCAGGGAATGTGGGCAGAGCCCTTGCAGGGAGAACTGTGTCTTCCTTAAGTCAACAGGGATGCGAATCACTAAAGCTTGTGTTTCAATGGTAATGCTGTCAAGGTGACCCCCATGCTAGATAGATTTGGGAACATTTAGACTACATCTGTAACTAATATGTGACTCAGTGAGAAAATATGTTTTTCTTGCAGATAAGCAATGAGGTTTGCTTGAACTAAAGGGTAGAACTATAGATGTGTATATAAACCTGGATTGATATGTGTAATTTTGTTTTTAAATCATATACTTTCTTCTCCTTTGAATTCCCATGATGCTTTATCTGTAACCTCTTGTGGTTTATCTCTGTCCAATGGTAGAGTTGTTTATGTACTAGGCCATCGCGACCGCTAGCTGCAGAGGCAGGCCTGGCTGAGGATGGAGCCCACGCCTGTCCTTCACTAGGTGGGTGGCCCTGGGAAAATATCAACTGCTGGGACACTGACATTTTCACCTTTTTGTTTTGGTAAAATGTAAAATTGTACTCTCTCTCATAATTGTTTTAAGGATTGGAGATAATAAATATAAAACAGTGCTGGGTGAAATACAAAAAGAAAGAGGTCAGTGTCATTATTGCTGGCATCACTATTGGTGATGTTGTTTTTATAATTTCTTAGGTCTCCTACTAAAGTATGAATCCACTTACTCAATAGGTATTTACTGAGGACACGGACATATCAGGTGCTGAGCAGAAAGAAGAAAGTGTTTCAGGGGTAAATGCAGGAAGTGAACAAGTAAACAAATGAATACAGAGATAATTTCAGCTAACTATCATGCTGGAATGAAATCAAAATAAGATATATAACAGAGAGTCAAAGGGAAAAGGTGAGATAAGAAAAGGCCGCTGTGGATAGGAGCATTCTGCTGAGAGCTGGATGAAAGGGAAGCACTTAGGAGAAGCTTGGAGGACTCCGTCTATGCAAGGCTTAGCTGGCTCTGAGATGAGTGGAGATTTTATTCCCAGCAACCCTGGGAGCCTCCATGAAGACACAGTGCCCTTGGGTGTATGCAGTCTTATGTCTGCCATCATCTCTGCCTTCTGGAGAGTGGTTCCCCACTCTGCAGATTTCTATGAGAGGTATTGATGGAGGGAAGAAAGACAGAAGAGAAGAAAGAGAAGTAAGGAGACTAGAAGAGAGCAAGGGAAAGTAAGAGATGGACAGAATATTGTAGTAGACATCCAGACAGATGAAATCTCATGACTTTTCCTGGGAACTCAAGTCCAGACTGAGGCCAGCCATGGAGGGTGGAGCAATTTTCCATCTTCCTGTGAACATTTGGTGTCACACTGGTCTCTTTCCTCGGGTGGTCCCAGATGGTGGTGGGGGCTGGGGAGCTGGGAGGTCTTGCAGGAGAACAACTCATCACTGCCTCTGGCACTCGTCTCTGGCAATTCTGGGTCTCAGGTTGCAGATAACAACTGTCATATGGTCTTACTGTGAAGCAATAAGCTTCCCCAAAACAAGGAGGCAGGCCAAGCCCCACAGAAGTTGCAGTCTGGACAAAACACCCAAGCCTGGAAAGAATTAAAGGTCCATGTGCAACTGAACAAAGCACTTCAGGGAAATGCAAGGGGTTAAACCCAAGCACACAGTGTTCCTGATACCCTTAAACATACGAGCAGGAAAAGAGTTGTACATGCATGGTAAGGAGAAAAAGAAATGAGAATCAAGTGAGTATTCCCATGTGAGTAGTACTAAAAATAATGCCATGAATGGCTGGCTCAGCCCAAAACTGAAGGGAATGAGAAATACAAGATGGTAGGAGAAGGTAAGGAGCAAAACAGGAGAGAGGGACAGGGACAGGGACAGCTACAAGCCTACTCAGTACAGCCCTCCAGGGCTCAAAGGCCCAGGCTCCTCTGTTCCCCAGAGGAAGCGCACACCCTTCATTTCAGTAGAGTAACAGAGACTGGCTTGGCAGGGGCTCCCTGAATACCCCACTACCTTTTGGAAAAGCACTATGGTGGAAGGAACGTAAACCACAAATGAAGGAGAAAAAAAAAAAAAACCAGCCTCTTCTTAAATATTTTCTTCTTAAAATTTTGGTCCTCAATATAAAAAGAACTGAACTCCAACTGGGCCAGCCCCAGGGGCCAAATGGTGCAGGGAATATTTGCTAATGGACTGGCCTCTTCCAAAGAACACCTGTGCTTCAAAACAAAACAACAGCATTTAGTTAAGCGAGGAGTGGGAGCATGTGAGACTTAGGCAGCACACATGAGTGCAATTTAAAGGTTAACAAGCCTGGATTGGGTGAGCGTGTCCACACACAGCTCTTCTGGTAAGGATGTAATGCAACTGTTGGAATAAAAGAACTAGCTGGCTTGCTTGATATTGCTCACATCCAGTTTCCTCGTAACAGCCAGGTTTGTGCTCAGAAAGCTGTAGTTGCAGATTTTGGAGAAGGAGTGCCATGCTCGCAAAATCCAGGCTCAATTCTAAATTTGCCTTGAGCACAAGTCTCTTTTTCCCAGGAAGAAGGGTTGAGGACTCTGGCAAGGAATGTCTTCTCTTTGCTAAGTCCTTTTAGACCTGACAGTCCGAAAAAAGGTAGAGTGAATTATTTTTCATGAAGCAAGAGATTTTGTCCAAACGTTTTAAAGATGTTGAGAATTAATTTATAAAAATGTACTGAGGGCCAACTATGGTTGAAGCATTATTCCAAAGGCTTTGTTTATGGATAGGGGCACCTAATGCTGATCAAACTTCTGCAAAGTTTCATCACCTCCATGTCACAGATGGCAAAACTATGACTCTGAGAAACTAAGTAATTTTCCCATGGTCTCTTAGCTAGTGAATGGAATTTCCATGTTGACCTGGGACTATCTAACTCCAATGCCAAATCCTTTTTCTTGAATAAAAATACATATCTCTCTATGGCCAATCCACAAAATATTTAAACAGCAGATTTCATCTGGGACTCTCAACATTTTCCTGGAACATGTATACAATGGGCCTTTCTCTTACCTGAAATTCTGTAGTATAGTTTCTTAGAGAAGATATTTTGAGCTTATACTCTTAAAAGAGTCATATACTCTTGACATTTTGGGTCAAGGGTTTCTTTTTGTCATGAAGATCAACTCACATAACTGGGGTAGAGAAGAGTAAAAATAGATTTTCCCTTGGTAGCGATAGGTAGGATTTGTGCATTAGCCAGAAGAAAATTCTTTAATTCTTTTCCTGCTTTAGTTGTTTTTCTGCCAACATAAGTAAGCAAGGTCAGAGCCAATTTTGAGTACTGGTGGAAAGCAAAAGTGATCAAAAAATATGTTGAACGTTTAAATTTTTAAAACTTGATGCAGTAAAAAACACATAACCAAGAACAAAAGGATAAGTATGTTAAAAGTGGAGTGGTTTGTCTTTTACTATAATATATTTTTTATCTAGACATTCACCATAAAGGGTAAACATTTTGAATCAGTTCAGGACATTGAGACAGCCACAACAACACAACAAAAGACATCAAAGAAGACTCCCAGAACTTCACAACATGGGAAAAGCAGTGGGACAAATGTGATCGAATCAAGGAGAGTATTTTGAGAATGACTGATGACAATTTTACTGTAATAGATTTTTTTTTAATTTAAAAACTCAACATGTTTTTATCACATCTCATAGGTAACCATTTACAGAGAATGGCTTCAGAGGTACGAAAAAGGTGTTGAACCTTGGCTGAACTTGAGGTCACCAGCCAGACAGGGACCTCTGTCCTCCCAAATCAAAATGTTTACCTTCAGTGAGTTTATCCAAAACTAAAAATTTTCAGAAAGTTTAGAAAAAACTATTTCCACTAGGCAAATATGCAAATTGTACAGCATTTTCAAAGATCTTCTCTTTAGTTACATAAAGAGGAAGGGCTCTCCCTATCACAATCGATTTGAAGGTCTCATGCCTACAGATTGCTAAATCTTTCCCAACTCTACTACCCCAACATTGATACCTAAAGCTCCACCTTAAACAACACTTACCTAAAGTGTTAATCTTCTCTCTGGGGTAGGTTTTCTTGTTTAGGCAAATGCCCTGGCACTAATACATAATTTCACACACTTCCGGGAGAAAATAATTAGTTTACCAGATGTGTTTTTTTTCCACTCCAGAAAGACTATGAGTGCAGTGGAAGCATTTGGTGGGGAGAGTGCTCACCCTCAACCACTGCCTAGCACTGAGCCAAAGAAAGTAGTATAAATTTTGCTGACCTATTTTGCCCTGGGCCATTTCCTAATCTACACAATTTTTCTGGGGAATCATAAAATTCATGAAGCTTGATGATTCTAAGAAACCATTTCCCTGTGATCCTAGAACCCTTAGTGAAAACCAGTTGAAGTCACAAACCATTTTCCCCAAGAATAAAACATGTACACAGCCCTGCCTATGAGAAGCACCACCATCTGATTCAAGAATGTTGGCAAATTTTCTGAAGCCTAGGTTAAGATCAGATAGTGCACATATCTTACAAACAGGGAGGAGCGGGGCCAGAGAGAAGTGCTTTTTTCAAAGTCACACAATGAGTTTGTGGCAAGGCAAGGATGGGAATCAAAGTTTTCACATGGCCATGAAAAGAAATACCTCTCTTCAAATTCCCATCTGTCAGACATTTCTGCAAGGAAAACATAAGAGTTTTATTCTACTTAGGAAGAAAGTTTGTTTAGCTCAGCCAAACTGATTTCATTTTTTAACCAATGAAATAAACCAGATTTGGAACCCTTTTTTTTTTTTTTTTTTTTTCCATATATAAGGCATAGGACTCTCACGGGACCAGAATAGTTGGTGTGTGGTGGGGATGAGAGGATGTGAAATTAAATAAGAATCTTGAATTTAAACCAGAAACATACTGTTAATGTTAATTTATGTATATTATCTGTTCTGGATGCATCACTACATTTCCTCCGTATGTCTGTCCATGTGTGCGTTGAAGTGGAATGGGGTGTGGCTGTGTGTATATAAGCAGGGGAGTTATGGGAGAGATGTGTGTGTGTGTGTGTGTGTGTGTGTGTGTGTGTGCTTGGCTATGGCCTTCAGTGAAAAGCAAATGCAAGTGTACTTTTAACTGCATGGGGAAAACTCCTTCATTATTGAGCATCAACAGGTCAATATGAGACAGCCAGGGGCACTTCCTCTCTGACTTTATGAGATGCCTCCAAAAGTACAAGAGAAGGAAGTTGGACTTGGAGGCAGAGGACTGGAAAGGGGTCACAGTTTGAAACTGCAGATCAAGAGATTCTCCATGGTATTTTCTGACAACCTACTTCCATAAATGTGTATCAGGGTGGATGTGGATATTTGTTGCACTTTGCAAGTCTTTCTATCACTAAGGATGTGAATAGAAATCCCACTTACCAGCTGGCTGACTTGGACAGAGCCTCATCTGCACCTCAGCCTATCTACTCCATAAGATGGTGTCACAGTATCTACAAAGATTTGGGATGAAGTATATGGGGACCATATAAGTGGTTCCCCAACTAGCAACAGGCAACTTCTATGGATGTTACTCAGGTTCCAATTATCTGAACAGAAAAGACTTTTGAACTCAAAGGTGAGAGGCTCAGTTTCTTTACACGAAAAAACAAGGAGTTGGACGGGATGATAGGGAGTCACTTCCCGCATTGCTGCACCAACTCCACCCTCTGCATACGAAGCCCATGAGAGGACTCCCAGGTTGGCTAGAAGAGGACATTTTGGCACATTTGAAGCACATGTTAATCAACCTCACATCAATATGATTTTTAAATAAGTCATTTTAAATGGAGGCAGAACTGAAACTCACTTTTCTTGTCAATAAAAGAAGTAGTCCTGACAAGTTGAAACTTGATATCACTTCCAGAACTAATATGCAAACTTCAAAGAGCAGACCCTTGTTCTATGCCAAATCTCACACCTAGCTTATAATAGTTCCTCAGTGATACTAAGGGGTGTGATGAGTGTATACTGAGATCTTATGATAAAAATACCAAGGAAGTACCTCTCCATTTTACATAATGACTCGATCTGGAACAATGGTTCATTTCTTTAAATCCAGTAATCCTCCAGTATTTTATCTTTTCCTCATAGATTACCAGATAGCATCATTCTGGCCAAAATTTACAGTCCTCATGGTACTCATTTCTATTCTTAGCACCGCAGTTGAGCATAAATTAGAAAAAGAGAATGAGGAAGAAATGCTGGTTGATTTTCTCTACTTTTCACTGAGGTCCTTCCCTTCTGGATACCAAAATCTGCTTTACATTTCCTATGGACTCTCAAGGAAATTCAGCTTGTATTTAAGAAAGATAACCTTTGATTAAATCCTAGCTTTTTTTTTATTTTTGGTTTTTAATCTAGAAAAACTGAGCCATTGACAAAAATGTATCATTCTAGTCCTACTCAATTCAGCTCTACTTGGCTAATTATAAAATAGTTATGTTAGTGTTTATAAACTTAAAAAAATAATTAATTAATCTCCATCCCCAGTCCTTTTTATTTCTAATTTTGACACAAGGCCTCACTAAATCCCTAAATTGCCCAGGCTGAGCTCAAACTTGCAATCCTCCTTTCTCATAAAATCATTTCAAAGAAATCATTCTGACACTTCAGGGATCAACTGCATAAAGATTAACAAATGATCATGAACCCTGTCCAATAGGGCTTTAATCGTGGCAGTAAAGCTCCAACATCTACTGTAACAACTTTTTTTTATCATGTCTAGGAGAATTTGAGAAGCCCAGGGCAAGAGACCTTGCCTCAATCCCAGTTCTCTGTCTTGAAAAATAATTATGATAAGGACCAGCAAACATTTTCTATAAAGAACTAGGCAGTAAATATTTTACTTTTCAGACCATTGAATTTTTCTTGTAGTTACTCAACTCTATTGTTGAATACTATAGGCAATATGTAAATTAATGAACTCAGTTATGTTCAAATAAAACTTCATTGTGGTGGATTGAAAACTGATGGTCAACTTCAACACCAGCTGAACTGAATCAGCATGGTGCTGAGGGTAAATAGCCCACCTGAAAATTGTTGCTAGCATAAAAAAGAGACCTGGAGAAGAAGAAGTAATGTTATTGGTTCTCCGCGGTGTTGTTGCTTCTCCGCGATGCTGTTGCTTCTCCTGTTGCCATTGGTTCTCCTGGAGGAGACTGTCAAGTTTCTTTCTTGATACGAACTTGGCTGTTCTCATTGTCAGAGGAGACTGGGACCTTGTTGTTGCTGAGAATGGTTGCGGTTCACTTTGGGCGAGCTCTGGTCTTCACTACTTCCTGGTTCCAGAGGTGAAGATGGTGTGCTGCTCAATCTCCAGGAGAAGCTTGTCATGCTGACTTCCTGTTATGAACTGGGTTGTTCTCATCATCAGAAGAGCTCAGGACCTCACTTTTGCTGAGGATGGCTGTGGCACTTTTCGATGGAGCTCTGGTCCTTACTTTGAGCATCGCACCTTGGCTCCAGTGCAGAGCCCTCAGCCTGCTGGCACAGATCCTTCACCCCACTGGCATAGACGTTCTAGCTTCCACCACCGACCTTTGGTCTGTCCGAGTGCAGACTCATGAAACAGACTTTCATGAATCATTTTCCTGGGCTCTAGGCCTCCAGCTGGACTTGTGGGGGGCACTGTCATGGGCTCTAGGTCTTCAGCTGGATCCATGCAATGTCCTATTGCTGTGGATCCAGGCCCTCAGCTGGATTCCCTGGGTCTCAGTTTGCAGACAGATTTCCTGTATTGCTTGTGTTTCGCTCTTTGGGTGACAATTATAAAATAATTCTGTAAATTATGTGTCCTGTATTGCCTCGCTCTCCTTGTACAGCATTTATAAAAACTGGCAGCAGACTGAGTTTGGCCTTTAGGTTGTAGATGGCCAATCCCTGATTTGTAGACTATGGTGTGGTAAAATTAATTGTGGGAATTTACTGAAATTCTCATGTAACCCTTTTTTGTAATTTTAATATTTTACTCAATTATTTTCTTACTATAAAAAAGAGAGATGGTTATTGTAGAAATTTATAGAAAAATCTAAAAACATTCAAAATGGCTTCAAGCATACCACTTCTTAATATTTGGGAACATATCTTTTCATATATATATATATATACACATATATTTTAGAGTTGTGATAATGCTGTACGATGGTGTATGATGCAAATTTACCTGATACCTTAATTTTCATCCCATTCTTCATAATTTTAAACTAATTTTACTGAGTTCTGATTTATAGACTGCTTTTAGAATAGTGAGGAACTTCAGTTATCTCATTTCTTCTCTTATATTTGCCATGAGGTGAATTTTGTCCTTGAGACTGTGAACTTTGGTATGGCTTACAGAGAGGGAGCAGATAGCATATTGCCTAAGAAACTCCAATAATATATTCCTTCAAGGTTGGGTATGAGACACCCTGAGCATATATGTGCTGGGAACCAATGTGTTACTAATATAGTTTCATGTGGCCCTTGCTAAAATCTACACTGGCATAAGATGCTTATTAATTCTGTTACACTTTGTACTGAGTAAGGGGAATCCTGTACTACAGAGAAGCCTCAGTAGTTTACTCAGTTGAGGTGAAGGCTCATCCTCCAATTCAGAATATACTCAGGCATCTGCCTTCCCATCTCCCTGTTGCCAATCTTGATGACATTTCTAGTCCTCGGTATCCCTAAACAAGAGTTTCAGAAGTTCTGGTGTATAGAGATACTTACTGCAGGTAATATGTAAAACCCAGTGCTCCCAAACACAGTTGGCGAGATTTCATGTGGTTTTCACACTTAATCTACTTCCCTGTGTGTTCATAAAATCAAGCCAGATATGCCTATTCTGCTGCTGAAAAGAGGTTTGTTTAGTGAGAAGGAACAACAGAGAATTAGGACATGACTACTGAGATGAATAATTAAATGAGAACAAAGATACAGAATGGAAACCCAGTTACTGTGTAATGTAAAAGGTTTAACCTGGACAGAACCGTATTTTCAGGTTCACGTGAGATCATGTTTGGTAAGCAAATTCATCACACAAAGCAGTTGGAGCAATGGTTTTATTACTATTACCTGGTTTTGGTTTTTGCAGTACCAGGCTTATGGCACACTAAGCAAATGTTCTACCACTGAGTTACCCCATAGTGTTTTTGATGTATGAAACAATTTTTTTTAAAGTATTTGGAAATCAAATACTTGCAATGATGTCAGTGAGACTACAAACCTTGTCATCAAACAGTCTTCAGTGACCTGTGACCACACATGCCCCTCATCTCTCCTGGGAAACTGGAAGGATAAAATAAGTTAATTGAGGTAAATGAATTGGCTAATACAAAATGAAGGAAGAAGAAATGTGTCTAGTGCTTATAACAGAATTATCGACATAATTACAAAATATCCCCTTGGCTATTAATTCTCAAAAGTTCTTTATTGACAACATTTTATTTGCCATAGTTTATTTCTGTGTATGTGTAAAGATAATAAGACAATTGAACTATAAATTACACCAATAATTCATTCCAATTAGATTTCCTTCATTTTAATAGTGATTAGTGATAGTCACATGTAATTTCTTTTTTTAAAGGAAGCATTAAAGGGATTTATGAAGCAAAATTTTAAATGTACTTATTCAAAGTAATGATGTGCAGTCTTTAAGAGTGAGGTGCTTTGTAGTCCAGAGCTGGCGATAGCTATGTTTTGTGGAATGGAAACCTATGGGATTTGTAAATCTATGGAAAGTTTGGGCTCAGAACAAAAACAGAAACAAATGATGGCCCATGCATAAGTCGAAAGATACGTCTCATTTTACAGGCGAAAGGTAGGGCCTGGTCTAGTTTGTTGTTATTATCTGGTTTTTAAAATAGGTGAATCTATGATGATTTGTCTAGAAACATCCTTTGAACTCTCTCAGTCCTTTTCTTTATCTTAATATCAGTCTTTTGTCTTTTCCTTTAGCAACTAAGCTAGTTTATGAACTTCAAGTATCTTTAAGGGATTTTGGATATGCTGGGCCTAGAAGAAAAGAAGCATAAATATGCCTAGAAAGTACCGATCTGGATAACCTTGGGCAACCTTATGCTCTGAAGTTGCTGTCATCTTGAAAATAACAATTTTAAATTATTCTTTTCCTTGTCTCCTTTTTCACTTTTCTACCTAGGGACCTGTGACATATGTAAAAAACTTATGAAGGTTAAGAAAGAAAGAAAGAAAGAAAGAAAGAAAGAAAGAAAGAAAGAAAGAAAGAAAGAAAATCTGAAGATATCTCTCAGCAACTACAGAGCACACACTGTGTTAGGTTCAGAGATAAACTTGCCACTAAATACAATGAGGTGGCGGGCGAGAAGAAGCTGGCATTAGAGTAGTGCCCCGAGGGACCCCAGAAAGCCCTGGGAGAAGCTGCAGGGCCCGAGAAGCCAGCTTCAGGATGAAGGTCATGGTAGATGCCACAGAAGGCTGAAGGCTGAATTCAAAGATTCGGGGTTTTCCAGCAGATCAAAGTCTCAAAGTGGAAGAGGAGCAAGGAAAGAAGGAGAATGAGTGTTAGGGGAGGGAGAAGAGGGAAAGAAAAAAAAAAAAACAGTGAGTTTCTCCTTGATTTGATTACAGGCTTCCAGGTTCTGAGGGTAGCATAATTTACAAGCTTTCACCTCGATGGTCAATTGAGTTTGCGTGGTTTAGGATGTGTGCCCAGCCAGCCAAGGAAGAGAGCCATAGCATTAGTAGGACTCAACTCGGAACCCTCAGTTTCTGTGAGTGAGAGAGGTGAGGAAGGGAGAGAGAAAGAGGGTTAAAAGAGCAGAGGATCTCCTTTCATCTGTTTGTACCCGAGGATGTGTGTGACTTGTGGAGATAGCTTCAAGTGTCATCCCGAGGACAACCAATTCTCTCCACTGTGTCAGCACTAGTTCTTCCATACTAGGAGTGTGAGAAAATGTTTGATGGAGACACTGGGTGAGTTCATCCTTATTTGTGTCTCCCTAGTGAGCCAGTTTTATTTTCATCTGGCCCAGGAATGGGCTGTGCTAACCGGAGGGGAAATCTAATGATATCCTAGAGAGTAGTTCCAGATACTTCTTTCCCCATTTCTGATTAGAGGGAACAAGCATTTCATGTCTTTGGTGTGCTTATATGCACTTACTCATTTTCTAGGGACTTGGGAGTCTCTAATTGCTATAGAAAAATCCAAAGCTGCAGAGAGAGAGACAGAGAGAAAGAGAGACAGAGAGACAGAGAGAGATGAGGGGGAGGGAGAAAAGACACAGATGGAGATGGGGAAAAAAGAAAACAGTGAAAAAGACAACAGAGAGGCATACAAAAGAGCAAGAGAAGAGAGAGAAGAAAGAGGGCAGAGAGACTGAGAGAGCAGGAGAGAGAGACAATAGACAGTGAGAAAAGAAAAAAGGCAGCTAAGCATAGAGAGCAAAGGGTTGGGGAAATAAGGAAAACAAAAATGAAAAGCCTCCAGATCTTCACTTGCCGATATGCCCCTTCACTTCCTGCCACTGGCTCACCCAAGAAGTGTCACCAGCCTGTTCCAAAAGGTCCCCAAAGTGGAGATGAAGAACCTTGACTCACTCTACCCATGGGACAGGCTGTAGGTTCACTGACTTCCATCACAGGAAAAGAATTTTCAGGACACATGAGTAAGAGGCATAAAGGGATTTATTAGGCAGAACTGTAAAAGTACACAAAGAAATAGCGTGGGCCCTCAAGAGACAGGAACCTCACACGCAACTTCAAAGGTGATAGAGTAATGTTGGCTTTGCAATACCACTAGGAGGGCGAGATCAGTGTTTTGTCTTTTTTTTAAAGCGGGGGCAGTACTCGGGCTCAAACTCACGATCTCATACTTGCCAGGCATGCACTTGTGCTGCTGAGCTATAGCCCCGGCCCTGAGATCAGTGGTTTTTGTGTTGTTTTGTTTTGTTTCGGTTTCCTGTTTAGTTTTGTTTTGTTTAAATATAAATGGAAGTGGGTGCAATAAAGTAAAGGTCAAGTAATAATTCAAGCATTTATTAAATCATGGTGTATGCTGCTTCTAAATAATGAAAAAAATCATTACACTGCCAGGCAGAAGGAAGATCCCTTGAGCCTGGGCACCAAATAAGGATGGAAAAGTTCATCTTTCTGCTTTCAGTAGAGCATCTTGCTCGTTTAAAATAAAAAATTAATCTTGAATCTGTTTCAAAAATTCCAGTAACTTGAGTTAGCCTTAATAACCTAGGACATATCAATCATCTTGTATTTTAACTTGTTTAAGCAAGAAATCTCAAAGGAGTGTGGGGGAAGGAGACTTGACTGTTTGGATATTGGCAACATGATTAGTTTTTTTTGAAAATGCGGACGTATTATTATTCCTTCTAGTGGTGAAACAACCCAAAATCTCCATTTGTGCAGAAACCAGGATTTCCCAAACTTGCCTACAATGAGTCAGTTGCTGAAAAAAACACATTCCCAGACCACTCCAGGGAATTAGTACTTCTAATAAGCAGCTCTAATAATCAGACAAGTTTGGGCAACACTTCCCAGCAGTGCTTCTCAGACCTGACCCTTTGCTATAATCTCCCAGGAAACATGAAAATCAACAACCGAGGTCCAGGTCCCACCCCCACCCCTACCCCTAGGCCAGTTAAATCAGCATCTTTAGGGTTGGCCTGGCCATTGACACTTTTTAAAAAACTGTCCAAATGATGCAACATGTAGCCAGGAGTGAGCATGCTTTTGCCTTTCAATCCAGAGTCATTAGCAGACCGGGACTAGCAGCCCTGGTTTCTGGGAGTGGGTTAGCAATGCCGGTTCTCAGTCCTGCCCCCAGACCTTAGGACAGCAACCTACATTTCAACAGGGGACCGACATGCACTTTCAAGATCGACAAGGTTGTTCCAAGGCATATGAATGGAACATCAGTCTTTCAATGGAGAGGACAGATCCCTCTCCCTTCTCCCTTGGTACCACCACCAGAAAATCCAGCTTTACAATGTCTCAGAGGTCTTTTTCTCTATACACTTGGCCACTGAAAGACAACTGAAAAGGGCTAGGGTGAGGCAAACCTATCTATTCCAAAAATCAGTTATACAAGTATGCTAAATGATACATACTTCTCTTACCCAACTAAATGCCCAGTTTCTGCTTCATGTCCCATAATCAAAGACAGTAAGGATCACTAACATTCACATCCGTGAATTCAGACAGTTTCCTTTAATTAACGATGAAGACACTACAGTTCTAAGTACCAGACAGAATCAGGGGGGTCAAAATGAAAATAAGCACAACACTATAAAGAAAACTTGGAAAAGTGAAACACTTCTAAATAAAAAATATAAACCTGGCCTCGTACCCATTACATATATACATAGTACGTATGTTATACACATATATACAGTAAATGTTTTGGTAGCAATACAGACCATGCGCTGGTCTCTTGTACACAGATGAAGCAGCACCATGAGCAGCACCACCATCTTCAGATGATAAACCAAACTGCACACACAGTAAATGAAAATATATATGTAGTTAATTTGGCCTACCCTGTAGCCAAGGTGTGTAAGAAAAGTGGTTTGCAAGAAAAAAAAAAAAAAATGTTCCGGGAACTACATTCTTAGGCCAATGGCAAAGTTCTAGAAAGAAAAGAGAAGTGCACTAACGGTGTCTACACAAATATGGACATTTTCCTGTGTAGCGAATTCATCCTATTATATGGCATTTTGGTTAACACTGGGGGAAAGAACAGCATAAGCAATGAGAGATTTAAATGCCAGGTGAACGGTGAAAGGCTAACACACCGGATTTCTTGGTGTATACATCACAAATGCCAATGACAAGCTAGGAAAGGAAAACAGTGCTCCATCTAAGTCATACATTTTCTAATCATATTAGCTAATTAAGTGCTGCTTATGAATAACAAATCTTTTAAGAGTAGGGCCAAACACTCCCAATTTCATTCAACCTCCCCCTAGCATCTAATCTGATACTCTGGTTACAAGCAGTGAGAGACACCCAACATACTCCTTGACCCACACATCCTATAGTGACACTTAGGAGACAAATTTATAGAGCTATGTATGAAAGGACCTCGAAAATCTCGTCTTGGCTTTAGAAATTGCTAAAGGCACGAGCATTAAACCCTGAATGGTTTACTGACTTTGCTTTCTGTATCAAGCACACAGCTTGGGTGGAGGTCTTTGTTTCAGTACAGGCAAGGTCAGACTTCCACACCCCTCTAGAAGAGCGTGCCTCTTCCTTCAAATTTCTCATAGCCCCCATATAGAATATGGTATCAGCCGTAACATTCACCCTGTCCTGGGAACACTAACTCTCATCCATTGCTGCAAAAGAATCATTGAGTATGGACTTGGTTTCCACCAACTCTCCTTTGCATGCCTTCCAAATGGGTCCTTTTCTCTGCCTCAAAGTCTTCGTCTATCTCTGGTTTCGGGGCCTCTCTGTGTGATGGACTGACCTCCAGAGCTCTGTCAGAGCAGTGTGAGACTGGGTATGCATTCACTGTCACCAGTGTCACAGTACTTCATAGCCTTACTACTTTTCACGGCTCTTATTGTCAGTGGGGGATTGGTCTCCTCCCTCCACCTTTAAATCACCTGTAGTAAATAAAATGGAAGTTTCCAACCCACATGGTATATTGCATTCAGGATGTAAGAAAGAATAAAACAGGGCCTCAGTACTGTAAAATACTGTCTCTTATAGTATAGCCAAACTGTTTTATAGTACTTTGTGTCACATTTAAAAGACTGCTGGAAGACAAGAGGCAAAAAAATGTTTAAAAAGAATCTCTACTTTTGGCTAGATGATTCTGAGTAGATTTTTATTTTATTTGCTAGTCATTAGATTAGTCAAGAGAGTCCCTGACCTTTGAAAGTTAGCAAGAAATAGCCACAAACATAGCATCAGTATTGATTTGTCATTATTGACTCAGGTGGTCGATCATTAATGGATTCTCCTTACTCCCAACTGGTTTGTGGGTCATGTTTTTGCCCAGAATAAAGATATCATCAAAGCCACAAAACATTCGTTCTTCTCACAAAGGAGAATTTTTAAACTCTGCCTTAGTCTCTAAGAAAGAATTCTGTGAAAGGTTGGTCTCATGAAGAAAAAGCCACTAACTTCTAGGTTGATCAGAGGTCACTAGAAGCTCCATTAATGTATGCTGCTGGCTGGTCTACAAATACTTTGAAATAGATAAAAGCCAACTCTCTGCAACAGGAACCAAACACATGAACTTAGCAGCTGATGTGTTCAAAGTAAACCATTCGAGTAGCCAGAACATGGGTTTTGGGCTTGAGTACCAGCAACTTCCAGTTTTGAATCAGTAAAGTTTGATACTGCCATCCACCCCGGCTCGGGTACATCTAGAAGCAGCTTAAATAAGATCTACTTTTATGATTATTTCACTCAACAAAATGTTAGATATAGAAACCAAGAGATGGATTTTCCAGTCTATTCATTTTTGTTTTCACCAAAAATGTGTTGATAATTCTGCATGCAGAGGTACCTTGGCCATACATATTCAAAGTCCAGGCTCCTTGAGAAATAATAACAGCTTTACAGGCAAATGCATGGGACTGACTTTTTCCCTTTACTTAAGTCCTCAATGGAAGAGAACAGGACAGTTTGCATTCTTACACTAGCAAGAGTGTGAATCAGAATACTTCAAAAAATTAAAAGTTAGTTTGGCTAAGAAAGGCTTTTTTACAAAGAAGCAAAAAAAAAAAAAAAAGCAAAACAAAACAAAACACAACATTCATATCAGATGTTCAAAACCTGATGGTATTCTGTACTAATAGGAAATGATGTAATTCAGCAAGTTCCTAGAAAACAATGGATTCATAGGACTATAGACCTATTTTAGAAGTTGATGAGCATGCAGATGATTAAAATCCGCAACAATGAACATTGTACAACAGTCTGTGAGGTACACGCCGTCTGGTTGAATAAGCAGTAACACAGGTCTTAGTGGCATGGGGGTTCCGTTTATCTCCACTCTCTTTTGAGTAGAGCAGGCCTTCCCAACTAGCAAATCAGGGCAGCAGCCACTGCAACCCTCTCCAACCCCGGCCGCTTTCTTGTATCCCCAATCAGGGTTCAACCCTTCCCAGATATTAAAATGTTGCTCCTCTCAACAGCAGGGCTGGCAATGCCTGATACAGAGTTCACTGACTCAGGGGGAGTCTGATATTTGCATTAATTCATTAACCTTTAGAAGGCTTCCCAGCAAAAGGATTTAAAATTCTGCAGGCAATATCTTTAAATGTGTTCATTGCCATTTCTGTTTTATAAGGAAAAATTGCAAGATCTGTATACTTTTCAAACAAGGGTTAACATTTTTACTGCTAGTCTGATGCTTCAATAGCAGGTCATTATGATTTTATGTACTCTCTGTACAGTGTTTTATTAACTAATCACTAATAGGCCAGCACCCACCAGGGTAAACGGGCCAGTTACATTCAGTTACATAATATAACACTGGAAGTTCTCAGAAAACATGAGATAAGGGTCTTAAAGACACTAACGTATAGACTTGGTCATGATTATTTTTTAAAACTTTTCTTTTCTGTGATTTTCTTATCTGTTTACCAAGAACTCACTTGTCTTAAAATCCTTCTCACGATAATGCAGGAAATGAAATACCATAATGTGTGCACAGACAAAAAAAAAAATATGGTGGGAAGTTTACAGAAGTTGGGGAGGGGAGGGGAGAGAAGAAAAGCTCGACATATCTAGTTTATTATGAATAGAAAGACATTTCCAGAATTTACAAACACCCACATTGTTCATTCCAGAGAGCTTTTGATTTGACGTGATCACCCAGGTCGCCTTCTCTTTACAATATATACAATGGAAGACTTTGATTTCCTTTTCTTCCATTCAATAGCCCATTTTCAGCTGACACTTGAAAATACCCCAGTAGAATATATCCTTCTTCAATTTAATTAACATGGCCTATTGGCTTACAGGAAAAAAATACAAAATTAAGATTAATTCTTGTAAGGAACTCAGCTCAACATCAAGTTTATATTACAAGAGATAGTATCAGCAAATATAACTGTACAATTGAGAATCATCTATGGCACTATGATTCATATTATATTATTTTTCTGAATTACAATCTTAAAACGAGGATCATACCCTATTCTACTCTTTTCAGCCTTGTTTTAAGCATCTGCTCCACTCTTTACAACAGAACATTGTATACCTCAGTTCCACATCAAAAGAAAAAAAAAAAAAAGATGTGCTGTAAGAAATGTTACATTTTCATTTAAAAATTACACATATAAATCAAAACCTATGTTAAATATTTAATACTCTCTCCACCCCACGTGAACAGTATTCTATGAAATAATTTACAAGGATGCTTTGTCAAACACAGTTTCAGCAGCAGATGAAACACATCTTGTCAATGCAATGAGAGGAGACCCCTTCTCTCGTGGCGTGCCGGTGGGCACCTCAGCTCACTGTGGCCCGCTAAGTCCTTAAGGTTCACGATGAAGTTCAAGCAGACTCATTCGTTTGGTGTCACAGTGCTTTTTTTGTCTTTTTTTGTTTTGTTTTGTTTTTGCTTGGCACAATACAGAACGTGCAGTTCAGTCAACGAACTCCTGAGGATTGTATTAGAAAGTAAACAAACTGAAACGGATGCATCGTACCATCTACTGAGGAGGAAGATGTGAGGTCCTGGTTGTGAATCATGAAATAGTCTGGGTACCCATGAGTGAAAGGAGGATTTGCTGAGGTCATTTAGGTCTTCATTCTGAAAAGGAAGAGGCAAAAGACGTCATCACTATCTCAACTTGCACAGTCAGTCACAAGTTAAGAAGCTCTCCTTTTAAAAGGGGGCAAGACTGGATAAACTGAAATTACAGGCACAGACAGTACTGTGTACCTAAATAAAATCAACAACCTCTATTTAACTTTTTTTTTTCCTTTCAAAATGCAAGCATCTAAAGCAATCACACACTAAAAGTAGTCAATATTAAATCAGTAAACAAATCGATGTGATCTGGACATTTCAGAAGTTTACAGAAAAAAAAAAAGAAATATCAAATTGTTTGGCTTTATAATTGAAACCAAAAAGGTACAGTACAGTAATTGTGTGAACCTGTTCACTGTGTTACCCCCGAACTGTCTGTGCTCACTCTTTTTCGAGTTAAAAGTCAACTGCAGGTTTTAGCATTTGAAGTTGCAGAACTTAGCATTACAAAATCGGAAATCAATTTTTAATGTGACATTGTGTGACACGAGAATTTCAGATGCAAAAGGAGATGCAAGCAAAACAGACTTCATTAATCATTAAATAAGAAAAGAAAGGGCTTCAGATTCAGGTCTAACAGAAACAAGTAATTGAGGCAGAAGCACACAGGACTTCTTCACTGCAATACAGGAAGACAGCCCTCAAAGGGATATCATCTATAATTCCCCCTTAGGGAGAAGCCCCTTTTTCAACCTCATAAAATATCTTCGGCTTGCAAATATCATATTAGATGTTACTTCAAAGGTTCGTATTTTTCATGCATTCAAAAGTTATCCATTACATAATCGATATTTATGGAGTGTTTTGAACAGTACGTGGCACAGAGTAAGATAATCATAAATACTTGTGGAATGTAGATATGGCTGCATTAAGTACAATGGAGGATTTGAAGTTGAATTCTGTTATAGGGCCTGCCTTCTAGCACTTCTAGAAAGGCAAGGAAACTCCACGCATACACAGATAGAATGCAAACTAGATGGGAATTATGATACGTGCACTGGGGGAAAAATGCTCTAGATACAGGCAGGATGGGACGAATACTTACAGCAAAGAATATAAAACAAGTATCTCACTGACACTGGGCTTGGATTAGAAGCAAAAGAGTAACGTGAGGACATGGAGACAGGAGTTGGTTGTGCTGTTGCTTTGGATCTCCAGATTTTAACCCCAGGCCTGACACATAGCAATAAGTGCAAGGTGAACAAATGAAAGGGATACAGCCCGTTTCTCTCTGTAGACGCATGATTAAACAAGGCCCAGGGCAACAGAGCAGTCGCAGACCAGTCAAAAGAAGGATGCGGCTTCCAGGGACTGCAAAGTAGTTGAAAGGGGGCATAAGGAGTTAAGTCCACAGATCTAGGTTTGGGTTGATGGTGAAAAACTTTGATGAATGAGCCAAAAGGTCTTTATCTAATTATAGGGACAACAAGGACTTGCTTCGAGATACGATCAAGATCCACGTCAGCTACAAGGACAGCAATGGTTTCTAATATAACCATCAGTGTTGACCAATGTAAGGTTTTTTTTTTTTTTCTCTCTCTCCTCCTTTTGAAGGAGGCACGTCTGGATTTGATTCATCAGCATTCATGATTTACATACTTGTAATGGCTTTCCGATGAGTGGAAGTTTACCAGATGAAGACTAGTTTTATGAGGAGGTTTCTGTTTATTTTAAAATATTAACTCTGCCTCTAAAGGGCAGGTAAACAGACTATTATTTTACTTACTAATAAAACTCTGGCACAGAGTCCCCAGTGCAAAAACCAACAAACAAGCCAGGTATGGTGGTACATGCCTGCGATCCCCGCACTCTGGGGGCTGAAGCAGTTAAGTCAGGATGGCAAGTTAAGGCTCAACCTGGGCAACATAGTGACTTAGTGAGTGCCTGCCTCAGAATAAAGAAAATTAAAAAGGGTTAGGGATATAGCTCAGTGGGACGGCTCTGGGTTCAGTTCTCAGTACTGCAAAAAGAGACCACACACACAGGCACACACGCACGCACGCACACACACACGCATGCACGGACAAAGCATTCCAGGCTGATCCCTTTAATTGCCAGAGAAACGGATTTCCTTCCTGTGGTCTCTGAGTGAAAGCCCATCCTTCCTGGGAAACTCCCTAGGCAAGGAGCTCCAGGGCTTTCCTTTTCTTTCCAGTTTTTTCCCAAACTAGTACAGGAATGTTTCTACCAGAAGATCTATACAGGCTTGCACACGGCTGTCACAGCTCCAGGTCTAAAACTAGGCAGAAAGGCCATGCTATATTAAAGGGCTCTAACAAACAAAGAAAGTGCCCGATGTAAGATGGAGGGAAAGCAAAAGGCACACAGTATGTTTTTCATTTTCTATCTGACTCTGATCCAGAAGGCTGCATGAACAGCTCAGGACGAGAACAAACTGTACCAAATTTTATCACTACACGTACCAACCTGCATGGATGCTCAGGGCAGAGATTGGGGGCCCTGGGAGGAAAGAGGAAAATCTGGCCTCACTGGAGGCTGAAATCTGTTGTTTGGGGCCACTAGGAATCCATCTCTGTAATTTTCCAGAACTATGTTCAAAGAACATGAAATCAAAGGACATATCAACTCCATCATATACCTTCCATCTAAACCATTTGCCTACCACTTTTAAAAGCCTTTTATCATACATCGTGATCAACATTTGTCTCAGGCACAAATCCTACCTATTGGTTTTTCAGAGACTTAGGAATGTATAAACAAGTGAAAGTAAGAGGTGAAGTATGAGGCAACGCTGATATGGGAACAGAAGGCTGTGGACGGGAACAGAGGGCTGGAACAATTCAGTGGGAAAACCTGAACTTCGCAGCTGCATATATGTGTACATATGTCAAGTGTAGCTACAGTATAATGACATGGGTTTTGAACAGACATCTCAGTGGGATCCGTCCTCGAAGCAGCCACCTTGGGGGCTGCACACTCATTCCAATCGTGCAGCCATTGTCTGCAGCATTTTTGGAATGCCTTCTCAAGTTCCCATTCCTTCTTTGTAACTGCCTTGGGCATATTCTTTTGAATGGTCTCTATAGGAGCCAGCCTGAGCCCTTGGAGAGCATATTTGATCTTTGCAGACAGCCCAGAAGCTTTGAGAACCAAATATGGTGAATAAAGGGGCTGATTAAGTAGGGTAATGGTTCCCAGTGAGGTATTATCTAAAGCAAAAGAGTTCCAAAACCAAAGTTCCAAAAACATGGTTGTTCATGACAGTTAACTCTGATGAATTAGTTAGAAAAGGAGTCTAATAACTTTATAAACAGAACTCAAAATATGCTTTATGGGAATTAAGTTCATCTCCCCATACTCCTGTCTCTACATGCTTGCAATCTAGAAACGCTGAGCTTGAATAAAGCAATGCTTTTGAACAAAAGCTAAGATCTATATACATATATTTTTGCCATTGAGAAATATGCTTAAAGAAAAACACTGGCTTCCTGGAATCATTCAACTCAATAAATATCTGTGAGTGACAAATGCAAATGCAATGATAAATAGTGTAACATGCACCAAAAAAGATGACACAGACATATGTGCATTCAACACATTTTATATAAACAACTTCAAATAATGGACACCAACCACATATAGCAAATATTACTACAGTGAGTCCCAAATACAGAAGTTCATTTGTAACATGTATAAACCTGAAGCTAAGAAAGCAAAATATCTCCTTATGGGAAGACACTGTGTAAATACCAAGTGGTAAGGTTCTGCAGTTCATTCTCTCTAGTTATATCTTTGAGGAATAACGCCTGAACCCAGAAATATGATGCACCTGTCATGAGACTTAGTAGCAGGAAATTACATTTTGACAAAAATTCATCACCACATCAGAATCTACTGTACCTGTATGTGTGTATCTCCTTGTAAGACAAAACCCTCCTAATCCCATAGCCAGTAATGAAAAATGTAATTTTTAAAGCATTATCAAGTAAGTCAACACGAGCAATGCTACTTGAGACTTATGGATTATTACATTATTGCATCCAGGAGGGATTTACATCTTCTGGACTCTATCTTAAACTATGCTTACCAGAGCTGGAAAACAAACAAGGCATTTGCTTCCTTCCACAGTCTCAGTCTACTGATAGTTTCATCTGTGAAAGCTACAAAGATACAAGTAAAGTGGAAGGATCTGTACCCTTTCAGCAATGCATTTTTTAGTCAAAACCACTGGCAAGTGTTTTCATCTTGTATTTTCATGGTTTGCAACTTGCCAATCTGTTGAGTCAAGTCCAACATAGTAGTAAATGCCTGATTAGGACATTACTAGCAGTTTCTATTCTTACTAGAAAAACAGCAGTACAATATTATAAAGCGCTTGGCTACTGTCATATTCTAAAATGTAGTCAGAAAGAAACCCTTCCTTGCCCAACCGTGTTTTAAAAAACAACTGTAGTGATGACTTTTCTCCAATGGAGATTATTGTTTGAAATCTTATACTGTAGATTCAGATAGAAAAATTCATATAAATTAAATTCCTTCACTTAAGAAGTGTATCAAAGTTGCTTATTTCTTTCATTTCATATAAACAGCTTTTTAAAAATGATATCTTCAATATAATACAGACAACGTACAAAATACTGGGAAATATAAAGAAGAAATAAGCATTATCTGAAACTCCTGCCACCCCAGGAAAACCACTATTTATCTGTAGTTCTAATTTCATTATTGACTTGAAGGGATTGTACTTTTTAAAGCCCCACTTAATGTCAAAAATGTTTGAATAGGAGAGGAAAATAATATTTGAATCATAATCAGATCTTTCTCATTCTCAAAAATATGTGATGAGAAACTATTCAAAATGTTAACCCATTTTTTTTAACCCTTACTAGTATTCTACCTTTTTGTCATCTTCTTAATTCACTATACATAGTCAGACAGTGAGCAAAGCCTCTGGCTTCCTGGAAATGGTTTTCAAAAGCCTAAGTCTTTCTGGGAATGGTGCAGACAAATCTTTGAAAGAACACAGGTAAGGAAGAATTCCTCTCAGAGAAGAAGGTTCCCTTCACCCGAGCAGGAGAGAATACAGGTGGGTGGATGGGAAAGCCCAGAGGATGGTGCTGTATCAGGCAAGACACTGGCAACAGCACCTATGGCCTCTCTCTTTATTCTGTCTCCCCAGATCTATCCATTTCCTATTTCACACTGTCACCTCCATCAGACACCACCACCACAATTCATTTCTTCAACTGCCTCCCTGACACCACTGCAGTTAATGTACGGTACCACTAATTTAAACTGATTGTGTTTTGTAGGATATTGGCATATTAATATAGCACCTTATTAAATACTACAAAAGTACTCTGTTTCTAAGCATTTCTAAATCTGGCAAATGAGCCCAGTAAGTTAAAAAAAGAAAAGAAAAAAGAAAAGATAGAAAAGAAAAGAAAAGAAAAGAAAAGAAAAGAAAAGAAAAGAAAAGACAAGACAAGACAAGACAAGACAAGACAAGACATCAGTCTCAAGTACTTTCTTGTTCTGGGAGTAGATGAGGATTCTTCATTTTACATTCACACTATAAAGTCTCAGATGCATAAATGAGATCACTGAATTACTTGATAGACTGGGAAACCCTGATTAAAGGAATTTTGGGGCTTAGAGCCTGGGCTCTGTCACCTGAGTTCAAGGAGAGTGTCAAGAGATGAAGTAGCATTATCACAGTCAACTGAATTAGCTATGCAATCACCCACTTATAGAGAAAAACTAAGTCTAGTGATCTTCAAAAAGTCTGGGACAGGGGATTACTTTGTGCTTTTCCCAAGGTAAGCTGGGAAGTGTGGGGACAAGTTGGAGCTCTGGAAAAGACCAAAACTAAATGGTGAAAAAAAAAAAACCTTTGGATCACCACTATCAAAAATCAACAAATAAATCCAAGTTTGGACTAAAGTTAGAGGTAAGACCAAGATGTGAACTACTTGATGTCGAAAGGAGAAAGCTATATGACCTAAAGAGAGGAAACCAATTTCTTTTAAAACAGGCCAGGACTGGGCTGGAAAGATTTGGTTTCATGGTCTTCAGTGGCAAAGGGCAACTGACTGGCCAAGCCGGTGCTTTCACAGAGCTGCTTAAATAGCACTCTTGCCGGGTACAAGTCACATGGAAGAGCGCTGGTGAGAATAACAAGGTTGCCGGCCAGACCTTCGTGTGCACGGGGTTGCCAAGGAAGGAAACTCAGCGAGAGACGCCAATATGTGAGAGGCCATCTCGCTCCACTTCCTCTTTTGTTCCAGTGAAAGCCATTCTGGCAGGGCTGGTGATTCCAGAAGACCACCAATGAAGAAAGGCACACGGATTATGAAAAAGAAAGAAGATCGGGAGTGACTGAGGAGACGACAATCAAGCTTGTCAGCTCTCGCCGTGGTCTACTGGGA